>JAQQSY010002310.1:0-13766 GCA_028646535.1 Procyon lotor
TCTGCATTTGCCTAGATGTATATGAAGCAAATCAATCAAGAAGAAGGTTATCTATGTCTTTTTTATTCCTTGTATCTTTTTTTTTTTTTTTAAAGATTTTATTTATTTATTTATTTGACAGAGAGAGAGAGAGATCAAAGCAGGTAGAGAGGCGGGCAGAGAGAGGGGAAAGCAGGCTCCCTGCTGAGCAGAGAGCCTGATGCGGGGTTCGATCCCAGGACCCTGAGATCATGACCTGGGCCGAAGGCAGGCTTTAACCCACTGAGCCACTCAGGTGCTCCTCCTTGTATCTTTTTATAGTATTGTTAATTTAATGTAGTATTAATAAGGGACTAAGTTGGAATCTACAGCACCTTTCTTTTTTTTTTTTTTAAGATTTATTTATTTGAGAGAGAAAGAGAGGGAGAGAGAGAGTGCAGTGGAGGAGGGGCAGAGGAGAGGGAGAGAGGGTCCCAAGCAGACTTCCCAGTGAGCCCAGAGCCCACATGGGCTGGATCAAAGGACCCTAAGATCACCAACTAAGCAGAAACCATGAGTCAGATGCCCAACTGACTGTACCACCCAGGTGTCCCTGTAACATATTTCTATTAACAGTGAGAAAATAAACATGTCTCCTCAGTTAAAAAAAAAAATACAATATTCACCTAGTTACTTTGGAAAAATTGAATTTGAATGCCTTCTGTCTGTTTTTGCCCAAGAATCTTAGATTTCCTGGTTAATGATCAGTTAAGAGTTGCAAATGACATGTAAGAAATCTTCTTGGAAGAGACTGTAAGTTAAGGCGTGGCTCCCACAACTCTCAGGCTTACTCTGAATACAGGCCTATGCAAATAACCTAAGTAATATGGCCGTGACTGCTGTTGGGAACATTCCTGTGGAAGACAATAGGAAGACTCCCCAAAGCTGAAATAGGAGAGATCCTTAGGGAGGAGCACCCTGACAGCCATCACCTTGGTATGGCGATTCTGGAACCTTTGAAAAAATGAATACAACTGATTCAGTGTCCTCTGGCAATGCAGTTTATGTAAAGCTAGGTGTTTAGTTACAGGGCAAAAAAAGATTTGGTGACATTCTAGGTTAAAGCCGTGATTTTGTTAACAAGGATACTATTTATAATAGTACTTTCTTTTAAAGATTTATTCCTTCATTTCAGAGAGACCGAGAGAGCAAGGGCGTCGAGGGAGGGGCAGAGGGAGAAAGAGAGAGAGAATCCCAAGCCAACTCCGTGCTCAGAGCTGGTCCCAGGGCTTGATTCCATGACCACAAGACCATCATCCCAGCTGAAACCAAGAGCCAGATGCTTAACCAAGTGAGCCACCCAGCACCCCTATAATAGTATTTAAGATTACACAAGACAATTTGATAATTGTCTTGAAAAAAATGTTAACCCTTAATTTCTTAGGTCAAAAATCCTGAATTTTAAATTTGAGGCATGAAAGTGAGTTAAATACAATTCCTCCTGAAAATATCCTCAGGATAAGGTGGGGAGGAAGCCCCCCTCTCATATTTATAGATAAATACACAGATGTTTATGTATGTCAAACTTTATGGTTTTGAGTCAAGAGACATAGTTTAAGGAACACAGAGTCCATACCTCTGTTCCTTTATTCCATACCTTTAGGAAGATTTATTCCTCTTTGAGTCTCAATTTTATCATCTGTAAAGTGAAGATCATAGCTGTGTTTTCAGGTTATTGTATATAGATGTGATAAATATGATACAATTATAAAATAATAAAAAGTACTTTTTAAATTAGAGCTATTATCATCATCAACAAGTGTTTTCTTTGAAAAAGCCTCACCGGATCCTAACAATAACGCCTTTTTAGCTAGGAAGGTCTTTTTTTTTTTTTTTTTTTAAAGATTTTATTTATTTGACAGCGAGAAACACAGTGAGAGAGGGGACACAAGCAGAGGGAATGGTAGCGGGAGAAGCAGGCTTCCCGCAGAGCAGAGAGCCCGATGCGGGGCTCGATCCCAGACCCCTGGGATCTGACCTGGGCCGAAGGCAGCCGCTTAACGACTGAGCCACCCAGGCGCCCTTTAGCTAGGAAGGTCTTATCAATCCCATTTTTCAAATGAGAAAACAGACTTACAAAGAAGTGAGTAACCCAGGGTGTAAGGTTCCGTGTTTGAATACGCTGTGCCCTCTACTGAGCTGAAGCTCACACATCACTTTCAGTGTGAGCTCTACTCATCCTTTAAGACTGAAGAGAAGTATCAAGCCTTCTCAGTTACCTGCCTCCTCCTTTCTCCCACCACCCCCAGGTAAACCTGCAGCCTGCCTCTCTCTCCTTTGCAACGTTCCCATCCCTGGTCCTACCCTTTTCATAACCGACTGTATGTGTCAACCTTGTATCTCCTGACTCCTGCCATGTTTCTCTTTGACCATCCGTATTGCCATTGACTAAAACACTCTGTGTGATTGTTGGATGGATGATTCAAATGGAACTTTTTTTCAGAATCCTCACCACTGTGTGTAGACTTCAAAACTGGTTTTTGAAAATGTGCTTGAGAAGCAAAATATTTTGAGACTAAGCAATGGTTGTTGAAAATTCAATTCTGTTTATTAATAAAGTTTAATATTTTTTCTTCTTCCCTGTTTTTCTTATTTCCATCACTTAATATAGTTTGTATTCGCTGGTGGTATGCCTGATAAAATTTAAGTGTATCTGCACTGTGTGTGTGTGTGAGAGAGAGAGAGAAAGGGAGAGAGAAGAAGCCATCAGGCAGTGATATGACTGGATGATGGATAATAAGAGAAAGAGAAGTATTGTTTTAGAAATGAAAAGAACCTTAGAGTAATCTAATCTAAATTCCATTCCTCTATCCCCCTTCCCCAGTCTACCCCATTACTTGGGTCTATTTTCAGAGATAAGGAAACTCAGCTGCAGGGGGATGACATTATTACCTGAACAAGAAGTGGACTCATACCTCACAGGTTTAGTACAGTTTCTTTCTGCCTTGGCTCTGTTTACATTATAGACCAGATAATTCTTGGTTGTGGGCTTTCCTATGCCTTGCAGCTTGTTTAGCCACAAGTCCGGTCTCTACCCGCTAGATGTCAGTAGCACGTACCCAGTCATGACAGACAAAAATGTCTCCAGACGTTGCCAAATGGTCCTGGTTGACGATATTACTCCAGATTGAGAACCACCAGCTTCGTGGATTTTCCATTGCTATAACACATTGCCACTCATAATTCACAGTTTGAATCAGTGCTCACATTGCCAAGGCAAACAAAATTAATATTAATGGTAAGCTGAATGCAAATATAAAATCAATGCTAGTGTTTAAAAATTTCAAGTTAGCAATTTTTATTGCTGATTTTAGCATCAGTTGCCCTGAATAAAGATGAATCTTTATACTTCTTACAATCATTGTGCTGTTAACCACTCCACGCCTCCTTTTAAAACTCAGTGCTCTCTTGGATCCCACCACACTGAACTTTCTTTCTCCTCCACTTTTCTTGGCCATTTCTATCCCCTCGTCACTTCTTTCCCCAAGTTCTAGTATTTTCCATTCCATACATTTTCCCCTGGAACATGTGAATGGCTCCTATTCCTTTAATGGTTATATTTCCACATATGATTTTCAAATAGGCTCCATAAATGCACTCGTGTTCTCTTATTCAAGAACTGTATTCCCAAATGTCTCCTAAATAGAAACAGATCATATAGGAACTACAAACTCAAATTCCTTTTCTCACTACGTCTTCCCTTCCTGTCCACGAGCTGCAAATGCCACCGCAAAACCACTGTTCTGCCTTCTACTCTCTTCATGACACCACAGTCCTTGGTATTTTCAGAAATTTGGCATCACCTATGAATTCTCTCCTTTCCTGTCCACCCACAAGTCTCTAACCTATTAACTCTGTTGAGGATCCGGAACTCTGTCTTTTGCATTAATTTTCCTTTCAGCATTTTGTTCAATCTCTTGCATACAGAAAAACCTCAATATTTATAGAATAAATATAATTTGAGACATATAGTTACTAGAAGTAAGTCTAAGCTGGTCCCCTGATTTCCCATGTATGGAGTATAACTAAGCCCTTTCCACCCTTCCCACCACAAATGCAGATGTGTTTTTCACTCAAGTTGAATCTCCCATGTTAACCAAAAAATATGTTTTCACAAAATAAAATTTCTTAGTGCTTCCAAAGTGCTAGTTGCACTACACAGGTTCTATGAATGAAAAGTAATTGACTTTGAGGCTTTTAAAATTACCTTTTATGTACCCATTTTTTTGAAGTTCACCTATTTAGAACTTTTTTTTTTTTGCAAATTCATTTTCAACAGTAAGCTTCTATAAAGAATGAATGATATGATCGTCAGTATGCCTTTAAAAATACTATTAAGCATTCAAAGCTTCAGGCCACAATATGGCCATGAGGAAAAAAAGGCAAATGGCAAACATTCCAGAGTATTGTTCCTTTAAGAGATTTTTCTTTCAAAGCAGTGATGTAATAATATTTTCAATTTCTGAATTGGGTCAGTAAGGATGGGTGTGGGAAGCAGGATGGAAGAGACTGAAGGTAGAAAGGGTTATAAAAAGACTCTTCCATGGAACTCTTGAAGAAAAAAAGTATTTTTTTTAAAGATTTTATTTATTTATTTGACACAGAGAGAGAGATCACAAGTAGGCAGAGAGGCATGCAGAGAGAGGAGGAAACAGGCTCCCCACTGAGCTGAGAGCCTGATGCGGGGCTCAATCCCAGGACCCTGAGATCATGACTTGAGCTGAAGGCAGAGGCTTTAACTGACTGAGCCACCCAGGTGCCCCATCCTATGTTATTTGAAATAGTTATAGTTGGATTTTACATTTATTATTTAATGAAGCTTAGTTATAAGGTTAACACTGAAAAATTGAGGAAGAGGATTGTGCCTGGAAAAAGGCAAGGTTTATATTCTCTCTCTCTGTAGTTCTCTGAAAAGTAGGCTGTCTCTAAGAAACACTGACAGGAGTACTTTTCAGGATCTGATATGCCAAGGTGAAGCCAGACCTTGTCTATTAGTGGATATTAATCTTAAATGAGAAGACATCTGGAAACATTGAAGGCATATTCACCCATAAGTCCTACCAAGCCTACTATGTTCCCACATATCCTAACATTATAGACTGCCATGGAAAAAGGTAGGAAACTAACAGTCCATGAGCAAGGGAGGCATGTGACTACACCGAAAGTGTGAACAAAGCGGATTTTGCTACCTGTTTGGGCTGGGCAAACATTATGATTCATTATGAGTTTACCATTCTGGTCTAAATATTCTAAAAGTTTAAGGTGGGAAAATAAGGTGCATTCTTTTCATTCTGTAACCTATCTTGTTTTACCTGGGCTCATTCTGATTTGCTTCACTGTCATTCAGGAGAGCCATTTTACCCCTGAGAATTGCCAATTGACTTTGCAGAAGTCACCAGCCAGTCACCGAATCCCAGCCTCCTTCTAGATGAGCCCCTCTGTGGAGTCGTGAGGAAGCAAGGTCAGAAGAAACCGTGCAAAATTAAGACATTTCCTACCTCTGACATTCCTCCTGACTGTTGGGCAAGCACTTCTCAGTGCTTGGGGTCCCACGGCATTTAGTGCTACCCCTATTCGGATGAAGATTCTCAACCTCTCCCACACACAGTGCCCCAACATTGTGTAAGGATGTAGGCTCGGCCCTGACTCACAGAATAGAGGTGATTTGTATCCTTTGAGTCACCTACACCACTTCCTGCTGGCACATTTGCGATGTCATTGAAACAATCTCTGAAAGGGGAAGGCAGAGAGATGAAGAGGTGTGCTTCAGATTCCTAAAACTCATTTGGAGATTTGACAGAAATAATGGTGTCTATAGGAATTTTGACTTTTATAGCATTATTGAAACAGAGTCCCCAAAGCCAATTTTTGAGTTTACAGATCATATACCCCATGCCACCTTGCCCACAACTCCTCTACACCTTATTCATTTATTTCTCAAAGATTTTATTTATTTGTCAGAGAGAGAGAGCACACAAGGAGGGGGAACAACAGGCAGAGGGAGAAGAAGACTCCCCTCTGAGCAAAGAGCAGGATTCGATCCCAGGACACTGGGATCATGACCTGAGCCAAAGGCAGAGGCTTAACTGACTGAGCTACCCAGGCCTTGGGGCACTTTTATTACCAACTTGGAGTTTGCCACCAGATCTGTTTTCTGACACATTGAAGTTATCCCAAATCCTTAATATCATAGTGAATTATTTTCTTAGCAGGGACCCAGGTCAAGGATCAAAAACTCAGAGATACTATTTGCAATTGAATCATAGACCATCACTGTTCAAATAACACTAAATCATGAAAAAAAAAAAAAACCTCTAAGGAAATATACACATAGGACTTTAGCATCTATTCCGTCCCTGTATAATTTTAAAATCATGAATAATGATTCTTAAGGATGACAGGGTGGTGGATATCAGAATTCTCCATGGGTTGACTTGTTCAATATTTTGATCTCCTCCTCCTACTGTTCTGCTGGAGTTAGCAAGGGCGTGGGGCAGAGATGAAGCAAGCTTGAGAATCACACTTTTAAAGTAATACAACTGTGCAGAGGGACCGGGGATTTCGCACCCATTTTGCTATTTGATTGGCTGTGTACATCCACGATAGAACTGCAGCCTTTCCTCTGAGAAAAATATTTAAAAGTATGTACAAGTCCATCTGTGAAAGACCCGGATGTTGAATTCATGCAGCGAGTCTCATAGAAACCATCCCTAAACCACGGACTGTGTCCAAGGGAGCGTCACAGGGTAGGAGAGCCCAGTTTTTGTGGAGGCACGCCCTGCACTGAACATTCTTTAATTCACAAAGACAAATATTTCACCCGTGGCCTGACCAGGTGGAACCAGTGGGAAAATTAACTACTAGAAACCTAAAAAAAAAAAAAAAAAAAAAAAAGACTAAGAAGCAAAACCTCCAAACAATTAGCTGAATTCTGTAATAGTCGTAGGTTGCTGTTGTCAGCAAATCCAAACAGGAAAGGCTAGTCCCTGATTTCCACAAAAGATAGAGAGAAATGTACTTCAAATGTTCGTTTGCCCGGTGGCCTCGGGCTGGCGGGAGAATTGGTAACGTTTTTGCCAAAGCCTTTATCAGTTGAGGAAGCTTCTACGCATAGGAGTGTCCAGGATGTGAAAACACAGAGCGCCAGTTTGTGATGAGCGGACTGTGGGAGTTAAAGGGTTTAATTCTTCAACAGAAAAAGTGCATGACAGAATTAAATTGAGAAGTAGGACAAAATTGGCTTGGATGAGAATCTAACCCACTCTCCATAAAAAGCTATGTAGACAAAGTTATCTTTTTTCTATCTCTGTTAGGATGACAATTAAATCCAAACTTTAGCCTTTTTTTTTTTTTTTTTTTGGCATTTAAGAAAGATGATTTATTTTTCCGTTAAGACCAACGGAAGCAGTATTTTTATTGTAGGAGAAGTATGGAGTGGGGAAGAGATAGTTCTGAACTTTTCCAAGCAGTATTATCAAATCACTGAAAGATTATGAGACTTGCTGAACAAAGATAGATTCCTAACTCTTATTTTCTAAGGTCGCTAACTGTACACTTGGTCTTGGACAAGACATTTAATTTAACAGCACTGAGGTCGCTTGGAGTTAATAACTACTTAATAGGGTTGTTCTAAGGGTCAAGTTTGAAACATTATGAAACCATTAGCTATGATGCTGATGTGTAATTCTGTTTTTAGCACCTCAATAATATGCAATATGCTTACAATATACACATGTCCTCTGATTGAGAAAAAAATAAAATCCTTTCTTAAGTGGATCAAATCATTCTTGTAATTTTGTTATAGACCAGTAGAGGGCACTACTCACATATAGTGCTAGAACTAGAGGCAGGATCAAGAATATAATGGAGCATTTGTGGGAGTCTAGTATGCTGGGCATTTTGGAGAAATATCATTTCATTTAATTCACCCCCAAACTCCTAAAGTAGAGGGAACTGAGACTCAGAAAAGCTAATTAATTTTTCCAAAATCATATAACTCAAACTTTCTCCCAGGATTGCCTTTCCGTCATACTTTGTTGTCTCCCTAAGGAATTAAATACCCTGCCTCAATTATATTTACCCTGTTTTGTCTGGGTGATGGTCATTATCCTCTAGTATTAGAGGATTCTGGTGAACTTTCCAAGTTCATAATGTGGCCCATTAATAACATTGCTATGCACCCTTGGGAAAATTACTTAAACTCTCTCTGCTTCAGTGTTCTCTCATGTCTAGCAGGGAGAACAGTAGTATCTTCTCCCAGGAGTCATCGAGTGGACGAAATGAGATGATATAAAGAGGATAAGAACCACTCCTGCATATAGTCCATGTTCAAGAAGTGTTAACTGCTGCCAACTATTGCAACTAATGGTCTCATTGCCATTAGTATTTATTATACAACAGTTACTCATATCGACTAGAAAGAAGGGTGAAGTGCAGACGCCCGACTCCTAAACAGAAGCAGCTAAATACTTTTCAGGTGCAATTTAAAGAATTCTTCTTATGCTTTCTCTGCAAGTCAGAAACTACTTGAGTCATTCTGGAGCCTGTTTTCCAACATTTATCTCTCAAGTGGCAAATACATGATAAAAAAAAATCTCAGACTTTTACTGGGCTGATGGAAACTGGGTCCTGGGGCTCTGTGGTTCATGTAGGGTGGATGTTCACATATTAGATAGGATATGTTCTGACTTGACTTAGATTACATTTTCTTAATTAATATCTACTTTTCACATAATACCATGCAAAGAGTAATGGAGGCACTTAGATCAACAAGGAAGGTATCTAAGGTTGAGAGTCTCGTTTTGTTGTCACCAGAAATAAAACCTGAGTTTCACTGTTGCCTTCTTTTGTGATAGATTGATTCTACCTTGGAGCATCGCTCCAAACACAACGTGGAGCAAAATAGTGAACATTCTCCAATTTCAGCTGCTAAGCTTCTTAGGAAATTAAACTTCACAATCAGGGCTTTGACATTTATTTATTTTTTTATTTTATTTTTTTAAAGATTTTATTTATTAATTTGACAGAAAGGAGAGAGATCACAAGTAGGCAGAGAGGCAGGCAGAGAGGGGGCTGGGGAAGCAGGATCCCTGCTGAGCAGAGAGCCCAATGTGGGGCTTGATCCCAGGACCCTGAGATCATGACCTGAGCCAAAGGCAGAGGCTTTAACCCACTGAGCCACCCAGGTGTCCCAGGGTTTTGACATTTAGAGCAGGTCAGAACTGTAACCAGGAATGTCATGCCAAGGTTTTCATCCTTGGACAGGGAGGCTGGGGCTTATTTATTTTCAATGATGTGCCTGCTTTCATGAATTAGTTTCTCTTATGGTTTCAATGGATCGAATTCGAATTCTTGAAATAATTAAAACAACCCTATGGTACTGTGGTATGTGGAAATCTGATCAAGGATTCTTATCCTGAAGCACTGTTTATATATTTGATTCCTCCCTCCACTCCCTCCATTAATAGGTCTCCATATTCTCCAAGCAGTTCTGGGCACCACGGTGATTTCTTCCTGCCTCCCAGAAGACTCTGAAAATAACTGCACAGCATTAGGTAAGCCGAGCTTTACTAGAGTGCATCAGCATATCACACGTCCGTAACAGAAATGTATTCAAAGAGGATGGATATGTGACAGTGTAGAGGAAAGGGGGGGGGGTAGGTGCTAGGTTAGAATCATTTTTTTAACACCTTTATGAACTAGTGGTCTGGAAAACTTATATAAAAGACTAACTGGTGGGGGAGGGACTGGGCATCTCGTTCTATAGAAAGATTGGATCTTAAGGAGATAGGAAACAATGAAAACCAGATTCTGATTTCATTAGGCTTTGCTGTGAAACCACTGTAAGAGGTTGGAACCCCAGGGGGGGAAATGGGAACATTTAAACTTTGTACATGGTAGATAATCAATATATTCTGTTATTTTTTTTATAAAAGGGACAAATGATGCCCTTTGTTTCTAGTTACAACGTTCATTTATAAAATATTTATGGAGTATTTAATACCTGTCAAATGCTATGTGTAGACATAGAATACAAAGACAAGTGTGATACACAGTTTGGTTCCCTCCAGGACCCCCGAGGACTCTGGATGTGGTTTACGAGAGATCTATTTTAGATTCAATCTGAGTATTGAGTCAAGGATTATCCTGAGGAACCAGAGTATTTCCCACAACAATTTCACCTTCTCTCTTGTCCTCCTTTGTGTTATGACTCCAGTATTTAGTTGTTTTTTTTTTTGTTTTTTTTTTTTTTAGTTTTATTTGAATTCAAGTTGGTTCACATATGATGTAATATTAGTTTCAGGTGTACAAAACAGTGATTCAACACTTCATACATCACCCAGTGCTCTTCACAAGTGAGCTCCTTAATCCCTATCACCTATCACCCATCCTCTTACCATACCAGGTTACCTCTGGTAACCATCAGTTTATTCTCTATAGTTATGAGTCTGTCTTGGTTTGTCACTTTCTCTCTCTTTTTTCCCTTCACTCATTAGTTTTGTTCCTTAAATTCCACATATGAGTGAAATCATATGGTATTTGTCTTTCTCTGTCTTATTTCATTTGGCATAATGCTCTCTAGCTCCATTCACATCATTGAAAATGGCAAGATTTCATTCCATTATATACATACCTATGTATGTGTATGTATATACCACTTCTTTATCCATTCATCAGTTGATGGATACTTGGGCTGTTTCCATAGTTTGGCTATTATAGATAATACTGCTATCACCATCGGGGTGTATCTACCCCCTTGAAATAGTATTTTTGTTCTCTTGTCCTTTCATCAATGGGCTCTCTAGAAGTTTGGTCTGAGTCCCTCCTTTTTGTTGTTGTTGCTGTTTTATTTGTTTGTTGGAGCAGGAATATTACAATCAAGATGCTATTGTTTGATTATTTCATAAGCATCCTTCACATTTTAGTAACAGATCATCCTAGAGTGAATTTTACATACAGGTTGCAACACTATTTCTAATGAGGCTCCTGTTTTCAGGAGCGGTAGACATTGTATTTGTCTAGCAGGCACCTGTAAGTCAAGATTTGTCTAGTTCAGATCTCATGGTTACAATCTTGGGGAGGCTTTGATTGGTTTCTTTGACGGTAGCCTCAAAAACTTGGGAAGCCACGCCAAAACATGCCTTCCTGGCTTAAAATCCATTGTAGAATTTCGCTCTCTTGAATTAATTAATGGATTCAGTTTGCGATGGCTTTTGGAATAATGAACTGCGGGCTTATTTTGAGATTTGAAAAAAATCAGGCAAACTTGGGGTAAGTGAATAACTGTGGAGGATAATGATTTTTGTGTGTCTTAAACTTGCCTTTTCTATCCTTCAAGATTCTCGTTTGTGAATTTTAAGTCCCTAGGTCTTATTTTGTTTAGTCTTTTGGACATTTTCCTTAGGGGCCAATGTTTGTTTATTGGTGTAGAGAATGTGATAACTATAGGGACTTCCTAGTCCTAAAATTTCTCCTCGACTGATTGTCACCTGACCTGCTTTGCAGTAGATCAGTGTTATTATAGGAAAGGATGATTAATGCTTTAAAGAAAGCCGCAAAATATATCCAACTTTCTATTTCCTCCACAGTTCGGACAGAAGACAATCCACAAGTGGCTCGAGTGTTGATAACCAAGTGTAGCTCTGACATGAATGGCTACTGTTTGCATGGACAGTGCATCCACCTCGTGGACTTGGGTCAAAACTACTGCAGGTAATATGCCAAAACCAAACAAAAACCAGTGTGTTTTTTTAACTTATATTCTCTATTTTTTAAAAAAAAATTTTTGAAGTTGACCTCTATTTCCATGGGCTGTAGTTTATACATACTATTGGCATGCAGTCGTATAAGCTATTAGGAACTTCATTCAATGAGTTTTTTAAAGTTAGGGAACAAACAAACAGTAGCTCTCAAATCATACAGACATTTCAGGGGTGCAGAATGGGGAAGGCGTCGATGCCTCCTCCTCTTACTTGTAGCCATGGCAGTTCCACTGGACCTCTCCCTCAGCCCTGTTTTATGAGTTAATTGCACTGATTTAGACAAAAAGGACCTCCCACTTACAAAACTTACAAAACTTACAAATGCCATTGGAGGTCTCCCTGGAGGCGGGGCCAGCCTGTCCCTTTACCCCTAGGGTTGAGCTGCAAGCGGTGTGGTGCTCTTTATCAATGTTGGCCCTGCTCTAGGGTCAGTCTTTGAATTCCTCGTTCCAATTTTGGGCAGACCTTGTTGATTTCTTGCATGACAGTATGAGATTAGTTCTTAGACAACTAATTCATAATGATAATTTCTTTTTTAAGTAATTGATCTTTTTCTCATATTTTCCTTTAGGTGTGAAGTGGGGTACACTGGTGTCCGATGTGAGCACTTCTTGCTAACTGTCCAAAAGCCCTTGAGCAAAGAATATGTGGCGTTGACTGTGATTCTTGTTATCATGTTTCTTGTCATAGTTGCCGGTTCCATATACTACTTCTGCAGATGGTAAGCCAGGGTTTTTGCACCCTGCTTCTATGGATTATTTTTAGACAATACAGACTTACAAACTGGGTAAAACTAGGAACAAAGTATTATTTGGAGGGATAAGGTAGATTCTGCAATGATGATATTTACAAAGAAGTTTCAGTGGCGGAATATATGGATTTGACTCTACTATTAGGTCTGCTATTTCCTTTTTTTTTTTTTTTTGACATTGAGAGAGAGAGCGCAGAGCAAGAGGAGAATAGAGAGATCATGAGTAGGGGATAGGGGCCGAGGGAGAAGGAGAAGCAGGCTCCCGGCTGAGCAGGGAGCCCCAATGTGGAGCTAGCTAAATCCCGGGGACCTGAGCCAAAGGCAGATGCTTAACTGACTGAGCCACCCAAGTGCCCCAGAAATACTGGTTTTTGAGAAAGAAGGAAGGAAGGAAGGAAAGAAGAAAGAAAGAAAGAAAGAAAGAAAGAAAGAAAGAAAGAAAGAAAGAAAGAAAGAAAGGGAAAGAGAAGGAGGAAGGAGAGAGAGAAAGAAAGGGAGAAAGAGAGAGGAAAGAAGAAAAGAAGGAAGGAAGAGAGGGAGTCAGGTAGGTAGGGAGGGAGAAAAGAAGGAAGGAAGGAAGGAAGGAAGGAAGGAAGGAAGGAAGGAGAGGGAGAGGAAGATATTGAGAGAGAGAAGGGAAGGGAAGGGAAGGAAAGAAAAATGAGAGAGAGAAAGAATGAAACACCCAGGCTTAAATTTGGTCCCTTGCTCTCCTGGAATTTTGTAATTTTCGTGACATGTTAAAGTCTCAGAGAAGTCCTTTAAATGTGTTCCACCATTCCCTCACCAATTGTTTGACCGTGGAACACTACCCCTTTCTCCCTCTTTTTTTCAATCCTGTCCAACCTAAACCTGTTGCCCTTTATCATTTTGGAAATATTATATTGAGGTACCTTTTGAGTCCATATGTTGGTTTATTTGTTAGCATACTTTGTTCTTATTCCTATTACCTACAGTGTTAACAGTTTCATTTCTGAATATTTCTAGGTACAGAAATCGAAAAAGTAAAGAACCCAAGAATGAATACGAAAGGGTGACGTCACAAGCCTGAATGAGGCCATCAGGCCTCAGGCAGGGAGGCACCGCATGGCTGGTTATGTTACTCTTCCTATTTTATTAATAATATTTATGTTGGATCACGTGTTGAGTCGACAATGGAACATTTTTAATATGCTTGGACAAGTTTTTTAAAATTTTTGCTTTATTTTTGACAGGCTCTTTGCTAATGTATAATG
>JAQQSY010002311.1:0-13764 GCA_028646535.1 Procyon lotor
GCAAGCCTGTCAGCACCTTCGCTCCGCAAGCCCCTACCAGCCAACATGAGGAAACACTAGGGATTGATTATAAAGTGGCCTATGAGGGACAATGACACAAAGGCTCACCAGTTAGAAACTCCCGGCCACTGAAGTCCCTCCCCTTCAGCCAAGAAACAAAGCGCAGCTCTGAGGTCACGCGGCAAGACAGGGAGGCCCGGCTAAGCCGCCGGTGTCCTCTCTCCCCAGAGGAAGCCTGCGGCCACCGAGCCCTCAGCAGCTGGTCGCAGAAATGCTGGGACAGGATGATCCCGCTGTATCTGTACGTGTGTTCCCATGTCCTAATATCCAAGCCGGAGAACTCAGGATCCTTCCCTGATGACAGAAGACGTCCTGCGCACGCAGACATTTCTTGGTGTGGCTGCTGGCATCGCCAGCTCCGGCAGAGCCCACGGAGACCCCGGAAGGTGGCCTCCTGCCAACCCCGCGGCTTACCTAGCACACTGGTCCACTCGGACGGGGGACTCTGTGCGGCCAGCAGGGCCAGAGCTGCCCAGGCTCCGCGGGGCCGGTGCTTGACGTGGTGCCTGGCGAAACGGGCCTACTGGCCCGAGCCAGACACGCACCCAACGGGGCCCGCCTGTGCTCCACCAGTGCGAAACCCCAATCTGCTTGTTCTCCCACCGATGATCCAACTACGGGATCCTTCTAAGGGAAGCCACTAGCCCTGTTTTCCTGCATCCTCCTTTCGGTCGTGGCCCAGTTCGCCACACACCTGCAGGCCCCCAGACAGGAGGCCCCGGGCCCTGCCCCCCACAGCACATGAAGGGCCCCCTCCTCCCGGGCGCTTGGCACACGGGGGCCAGCAGCTGGCACGTCCAAGACCCAGATGTCACAGAGCAGGGCACCCATGGAGGCCACCCCCGGTGCTACCCCACAGGGAGCTCCCACCCCCCGGTGCTAGAAGACCTCAGCCAACATTAGCACCGTACAGGCTCCCTGAACGTCTGCGGGGAAGGAACTCTGGCAGCCACACTCCCTGTGTGACTGGGGAGCCACAGTGTGGCTGAAGGGAGGGCAGCCCTCACTTGCAGAAACCCTGCCTCAGAAAAGCGTGTGGGGCCCAAAGAGCGAGGGGCAGCTCCTGGCTACCGGACTGGCTCTGGGACCTCAGGCGTCAGGACCCGGAGGCCCGGGCCGGGGGCTGCATGGGCTTCACGCGCTCGGCCGGCGGGATCTCACCTCCAGGAGCCCCACCACCTGACTGACCCTGCACGTGGACAGCCGCAGGGCCGCCCTCGCTCACAGGGCCCCGGCACAAACCTGACACGTGACTCTCAGCGGCGGACAAGTGTCCCGACACGCCCCTGCAGGGCCGTGGGGACAGAGCCCAGGTGTGCGGCTCGTGTGCAGGTCCGAGGAGCTGCGACATCGCACCCTCAGTCCCAGCACCCGTGACCCAGCACGTGCTCCCTGCTCTCACCCGGCCCGGGCCGTTCCGGTACAGGAAGGGGTGAGAAAGGGCGGGCCCCGTGGGACGGGAGCCACTGGTCCCTAAAGCCCTCCTCCCCACCACCGGCTCTTCCCAGAGCTGCCACTGCTCTGGCAGGAGAGTCTCTGTCCCCCCTGCCCCCCCACCCGGGGTGGCCTCTGCGAGTGCCTTCCCAGGCCAGTCGCCAGCCCGCACCTAAGTCTGGCCCACATGCTGCGAGAAGGCACGAGCGCCAGGGGCCTTGCTGAGCCTCGGGCGGCACCAGGAGGAACCTGCCAACCCAGTCGGGGGCGGGGGGGGGGCCCCCGTCAGGCCGCCCAGCGCAGCCGCCCCTCCCAAGCCTACGTGAGCTGCGCGGCCAGGAACAAAGACAGCACTCGCTCCCTCAGCCCTGACGCTCACAGTGGCTTGTGTCCCCGCAGCAGGCAGCCCAGACGGAACCCGTGGGCGAGGTGGTGGCCCCAGCGCAGCTCCAGGACGGGCCATGGTCCGTGCAGCTCCTCTCTGCCCTGCGACACTTCCCCACCTCGAGGGAGGGAAGGAAAGAGCCGCCTGCGGATTCTAGGAAAGGACCCTTTACAGCAAAGGATCACTCAGCAAGAAAACAGCACACAAAATTATGGACAAATTGCAAATAGTTACAAAGAGTGAAGGAAGCCAGCCAGACAAAAAGAACCCCTACCACAGGGGCTCCGTTTTATGAACTTGTAGAAGAGGCGAAGGGAAATCCTACAGACAGCCTGTCCTGGGCGCTTCCTTCCCTGCCCCCAAAGGCAAGGCCTATGTGAGTGGTGGGGAGTGGCTCGACGTGGCTGGTTGGGACACACCTCGTCCCCAAGGCCACGAGCAGGCAGGCCAAGGAGCTGTGGGAGGAGGCGGAAGGGCCTCAATCACCTGGAACCCCCAAGAGCTAGCAGTCGGGTCTCGCGCCCGAGGGTCCTGAAGCTCACAGGCCTCTGAGGCCCTTCAGACAGGATTCGGGGAAGAGGGCTGTGGCCCCCAGTGGAGGTCAGGGGCCCCAGATGGAGGTCGGGGGGCCTCAGTGGAGGTCAGGGGGGCCCCAGATGGAGGTCAGGGGGGCCCCAGTGGAGGTCAGGGGGCCCCAGTGGAGGCCAGGGGGCCCCAGATGGAGGTCAGGGGGCCCCAGTGGAGGTTGGGGGGCCCTAGTGGAGGTCGGGGGGCCCCAGTGGAGGTTGGGGGGCCCCAGATGGAGGTCAGGGGGCCCCAGATGGAAGTCAGGGGCCCCAGATGGAGGCTGGGGGTACACAAAACAATATGAGGCTGCACTTTCAGAAGCTCGTGTCCAGAGATTCTGATGGTTACCTTAAGTAATCGCAACTACCACTTTGGGGGTTGAACTATACTTCAAGTGGGCAAAGACAAGGCCCCCACAGTAAAATGTTGACTACAACCTGCCCTCAGATGGGATCCGAGAGGCTCGACGCCAAGGAAGAGGGAGGCACGACTCACACTTAACACAAAGCGGCCCAAAAGCACAAGCTGCCGAGCTGTTTTGTAACCAAACCACTGGTCCCAACAGCATTTCCCTGCCGTGTAATTTGGCAATTATTTGCCTGCCGAGCTATCAGCGACTTTCACCAAAAACAGAGTCAGAAACCTTGAACGGCGGCCGCAAAGCTTAAGGGAGCCCCACTGCACGTGCCAGGACCGTGTGGGGGCCACTCCTGGCGTCTTCGCTCTAACGACGAACAGAGCTGACCGGTGCACACAACGTGCCTGACAATCGGGCACAAATTGCCACAGTCCCGTCCGAATGAGCACCTTCCCAGAACCCCTAACCCCCAGGGTCCCACTTCGGGCCGCGGGTGCCATTTCGCAGCAGATCCCAGGAGGCCCAGCAGCTCACGAGGGCCCTGGAGCCCGGCACCCGGGAGCGGATGCGTCCCTGTGGCTCGGCGAGGATGGAGCACGACACTGTCAGCACGCTCACAGCGGCGCACAGTAGGTGCCCCTTCAAACACGGGTTTTTGAATAATACTAAGACCCCTCCTGTGCTGGCTTGGCCACAGAAGCACCCCCAGGCCTGGGAGCGTGCAGGGTGCGGCCGCGGCCCAGGCACGGACGACAGCTGTGTGTCATCGTCACCGGTTCCTTCCACACGGGCGGCAAGGGAACCAACCACCCACTAGGAAATGTGGGAATCTCCGCGGTCCTTAACGATGCGCGTCGCTGTTCACCGCGTGCCGCAGGCAGGGCTCTAAGGGGCCGAGGCCAGCACACGCCCGAGACCCAGTACTCGGCAAGCACTGAAGCGCTCTTCCGCGCGGCTCCGACGGTCTCATCGGCAAGGAGGTGCCCACTCAAAAGCCGAGCGTGAGTCAGTGAGTGTGAGTGTGGGAGGGGAGGGGGCAGACTCCACCTGTGAAATTCCCTGCTTTCCTCACCTGCTTCTTACGCTCTCTCCTCACTGATCCTCCCGAGAGAAAGGGCTCCACGTACCAGCCAGCCACGTGCCCGGCTCGGTGGCCTCAACAACGGGCACCGGGACCCCAAGCAGCGAGCTGGGTGACGGAGGGCAAAGGCGCCCACAGAATAGGCCTGTCCCCTGGCTTCGCCTCCTCCCGGCTGGGTGGCTCTGCACGGAGCACTAACCCGGGCCTCTGCTCTCTCTGCTGACGGCCTTAGTCAGGCCGACTGCACATGACTTTTAAGGGGGGACAAGAGGGAGGAGTGTGGATGCCCAGCACAGTACCGGACGCTGCCACAGCTCTGGTGTGACCAGTCTTGGCTCACGATGTAGTGCTGGGGGGGGGGGGGTCTAACCTCCCCCGGGGCCCCCTGACCGCCTGACCCCTCCCTCGTCCGGCACACACTTTACCTCCTCAGTGTTGTTTCCTTTATGCGACATCACTGAGCCGTCAGTGACCGAGCAGCACACCTGTGTCCGACGCTCCTCTGGGCGCTGGGCCTGAGGGACCGATCCCAGCAAGGCCAGCCCTCCCGGAGCCCGGCTGGAGAGCGCCCGGCCCTGCCTCCAGGATGCAGCCTGTCTCCTGGGACGGCCTCTCCCTGAGCCTCGTCCCCTCTCTCTGGAAGCAGCCGTCCCAGCCCTGAAGCAGCTCAGGTGACGACGTGTAGCTCTGGCGGCGAAGGGCACAGCGCCTCGAAGTGGGGGGGCCAGGGGGCAGAGAGCCGGCAGCAAGTGTGGGGACGAGAGGAGCGCAGCGGGAGCTCAGAGACAGGCTCTGGGGTCGAGCTTGGCTGGCCTCGGAGGTCACAGCCGTGAGCAGACAGGAGAAGGGGAGTGGGGTTACGAGCTCCCTCAGGGAGCAGGTCCTCCTGCCCTGGCCCCTTGGTCTGCAGTCAGCGGCCCCAGGGCAGCCCAAGCGGCCAGCGCCACACGGGGCAGTGGCGGAGCTGGGATGCCGCTGGCCCACCCGACTGCGAGCCTCACGGCCCTCACCGCTCACCTGCCCTGTATAGGTCGGCTGCCCCTCATGGGGCGGATGCTCCCACCCCACAGGGAAGCAGCTCAGACGCACGAGGTAAGGGATCGTGCCCGCCCACCTCTCCCAGAGAAAACGTGGAGGAACCCACTGCACAGGAACCCACATCTATCTGAGTCCAAATCTGCCCTGGCCCCCTGGCCCTGGAGGAGGCAAATGGAACATTCTAGAAGCTTGGACAGAATGGGAAGGGGATGTGGGGCAGTGCCTGAAGGGGCTCGGGGGCAGGGAGACAAGGCCGGCGGCCCTGCTGGCTGATGCAGTCAGAACTGGGAGGGACCGGAGAACACGGACACAGAGCCTCTCACGCCTCTGCTGGAGTCTACACCACACGGACAACCCGAGCTAGAATTCACCTGCAGACTGTCCAAAACGACTGAACTAGACCATCCAAACAGGCTGGGTTGGGCGGGGGGAGCCCGTAGGCCTGGAGCAAGGGGCTGGCAAGAAGGCAGCGGGCCCAGCAGGGAGGGACACACCCCAAGGGTGCCGTCAATGAGGACAGGCCGGACCGGTGTCCTTGGGAGCCAGCGGCAGACGGCCAGGGCGGCAGCAAGAAGTCCAACTGGGAGCCACAGCTGGCGCTGGATGGGAGTGCACTTTGCACTGAGCTTTGCATTGAGGGCCTGGTGACAGAGGATACGGGGCCGGGACGGACGCTCCTCTCCCGGCTTCCAGATCAGGAAGGGTGGTGGGCCCGCTCTGAAGGACGCGGCTCCCGGCTCCACCGTGAACCAAATCAACTGTCAGCTCGCAGGCAGCCCCGGGCCTGCAGAGCCCCCTTCCCCTCAACCCCACTCTCCAGCACCGAGAGCACCCAGCAGCGAAGAGTGCTTCAGGGGTGCACCGAAGCCCCAGGGGGCACTGGGAATACACAGAGGGCAGGGATCAGTCCACAGCACCGTCGGGGCAGGCAGTGCCCAGTCCCATCACCGCGTGTCCCACAAGCCACTTCTCTCAGGCCACTGCTACACGGCCAAGTCCACTGTACAGATGTGTTAACAACACTCACGCTGCGCATGGGAGAAGCCCCCGCGCCAGGGAGCCCGCCCACCTCCGAAAGAAAGGACAGCCCCCACCCCACGACAGGAGCCCCACTCACTCCGGACAGTGCCCTCCTTCTCATCAGCTCCGTGGCAAGGACCCACTGCAGGGAAGGGAGTCGCCCCTGGCTGGATGGCTCCCAACCACATTATGGGGGTAGAGGCTGACATCTATACCAAGGGCTGCGTCCTTCAGCCACGCCCACACCCAACCCCGCTGGATGGGACTTTATAGCCTCCCCACTCCACAGGCCTGGACCATTCTCCCCAGCATCCCGGAGCACCTGCTCCCGCTCTCTGCTCCTGTCTTTGCGTGGGTGGGCCTCTCTCTGCACCTCCGGAAGAGAGGCAGCGTGCCCCCGCCACAATCCCAGAGTGAGAATAAGGTCAGGCTCCAAGTTCTCGTAGGACTGATCTTTGCCGAATACCATAAATGTAAAATAGCCCAGGAGATGTGCGGAACTAAAGTTCTCACTAGTTTATTGGAGAAAACACAGAAATGGGTATTTTGCCATAGTAACAGTCAGTTAGTACCGTTACTAGTACTACTACTGTAGTAGTACTACTAGTACAGTAGTAGTTGTACTACTAACAGTGACATGCGGGTGTGGTGACCATCCGAGCATCGGCCGAGGCGGGGCCTCCAGGACACCCAGGAGCAAACCGCAGCCCCCTCCCCCTCCCAGGAGCTCACCGTGTGGATGAAGAAAAGTTCAAGGTCAAAGGAGGAAAGCAGGGTGCCCCTGGGCCAGACCTCTGCCCGCCACCACTGCCCACCCTGCACACGGCACACACACACCCGCCACCGCCCTCGGAGGCCCAGGGCCAGCTCTGGCTCAGGCCGCCTGCCCTCGGCCACAGGGCTGCTCGGGACTCCAGCCGGGTCGCTCCCAGGCCTGAGCTTTGGGGACGAGCAGACTGGTCTGGGCCGAGCGCACAGTCCGGCTTCCCATTCGTCCCCTCTCACAGGATGGGAAGGAAGCTGGGAAAACAGCGGCACCGCGGCCCCTCCCACACTGCGGCGCTGTGCGCAGGATGCCAGTGCCTGCGCACCCCCCCCCCCACAGAGCGCTCATCAGCCCTCGGGACAGGGGCCCCGCGGCTGCCCAGCTGCTGACTTCCATCAGAGGCGCCGCAGTTTGCTTCTGTTATCACATCGGTGAGAGGGGAGGACCCCGGACTCCACGGGCCTTCGAAGAAGGGGAGCCGCAGGCCGGAATAGTGACAAATGTGCTCCCGCTGCTCCGAGAGGGGATCCCAGTAGCGCGGGCGGCGATCGGGGCGAGGCCGGGAGCAGACCCTCCGGAGCAGATGCCAAGAGGCAGACCCACAGAGTATAAAGAAGGCAGCGGGGGAGGGGGGGCTCGGGCACAGGGAAGGCAGCTGGGAGCGGACGCGGACGGAGGGAGGAACGCTGCGGAGAGCGCTGGCATCCTTGCGACCCCGGTGGGTGCTCCCAGGAAGCGACCCTGAGGGTGGCAGCTCTTCCCGTGCGAGGCCCTGCACACCCACTTGGGGCGTGTGGCTCTTCTCCCCAGCGGCGCCCATGTCCCAGCTGGAAGACCCCATTCCCGCCCTCGCCTCCCCACCACTCCCCTCGGAGCGCGGCACGGACACCCGGCGGGGGAGCTCGGGAGGCAGGCGTTGGCGTCTTGGCACAGATGGCCGCTGCCCAGAGCCTCGGTGCACACACGAGACTGCTCGCTCCTATGCCAGACAAGCACGGACAAGTCACGGCCTCTCTGAGCCTCAGTCTCCCTTCTGTGACATGGAGAACGGCCGAACCCACAGGACCACCCACCACTTGTGTCGTGAGCTTGTGCCCCAGGTGCGTGTGGCTCAGCTCACCCTCCCACCCGTCACGACAGCCTGTGATTGGCCTGGGGCCTCCCTCGGGGTGTCCCCAGGAGATAAATGCACCAGCACAGGGGCGAGCCAGGAGGTGACGCACGGGAACCACCCCCCCCACACGTGCCCGGAGCACGGACAGCTCAGCAAATGCCAGCACATGTCCCGCTGTCCACTGATTCAGCAGAATGCACGCGGGCCATCAAGCCAGGGACCAGCTTGATGAAACATCAGGAATTTACCCCAAACCAGCGTCCCGACCTTCCCTGTGCACAGAGGTGGCCCCCTCACCGGGGTCTCTTAGCTTTCTGCTCTCCTGATCCCCCACGGGCAGACAAAGGGCACGGGACGGGAGGCTGCCCACAGGGCCCCTCTCGAGGCCCCGCCCCACTCCCCGGCCCCGGAGGGCACAGCCCCTGGCTTAGAGGGCCACCTACGAAGGGGCTGGGGCTGGGAACCGGCCCCCGCATCAGAGAACTCTGTCTCGTCCTGATTGGGTGAAGCCGACCCTTTCTTCACTCCCTCCCACCTCCCCATCTCCGGGGTCCCAGGGCCCGCCCCCTGCCAGGGGCCAGAGCACTAGAGGCACATGCGTCCACACAAGTGCACACAAGCCAGCAGCAGGAGGCAGCAGGCCAACAGGGGTCCTACTCGGGAGGGCACGGCTGGATCACCGGCTCCCCCTGAGCTCATGGACGATTTACTATTACCTAATGGACCCAAGTATTCAAAATGAAGGCAAACTGCTCAAAATAAATGTTCATAAACAGCAGACATCACGTTAAAAGCATCCCACTCTGACTCCAGAACTGGGTTCCCAGGGCACTTGAGACTCCACATGGGGACTCCCGAGCGTGCTTGCAAAGGCTCGCGGTAACGAAGGGACAGGCTGGGCCCCTGTTCTGAGGGCGAGGGGACCCAGAGGGTCCCGGGGAGCACCCACTCCTGCATGAGGAGGGCCCCACCAGCTCTGTGCTTCCAGTTCCCGCTCACCGAAGCCACGGCACCAAGCGCTGGCCCTCAGAATGGCTCTGCCTGTGGCCGCCCCCGCCCCGGGACCGCGGGGAAGCCTGCGCGCGAGTGCGGGAGCAAGCCTCGCTCTGGAACACACTCCTCCCCTTCTCCCCGGACACAGAGCCGAGAAGGATGGGGCTTCGGAGAAGGGCAGGTGCACGGGGCCTCCTCCGTCGCCCACGCCGCCGCCTCTGTCGGCCAGAGACCATCCGGCATCCCCGCCCCGCGGTCGCCAGGCTGCTCCTGCATCAGGGGGGCGTCAGCCAGGAAGAACTGGCTGAACACTAGAGCAAGCGGGCATTTACTTGGGCGACCAGAAGTGCAGTTCAGGGGACACCAAGTCCAGGAGAGCCCAGCCCGCGCCCCAGGGAAGACGAGACGCCGCAGTGCCCCTTACGTCCTCCACACAGAACAGGGACGGAAACTAGGTTACCTGGGATTAGTGGGGTTGATATGCCAATGAGGGGCCGACCCCTGCTACACAGGACTGGCTCCTCCGGGCGTGGAAACCATGCAGGATCTGGTCGCTGTGGGGAGGACGGGGTCCAGGCCCACACAGCCAGCCGCCGGCTGACGGGTCTAGAAAGTCACGGTTCCTCCGACGAGGACATGCACGAAATCCCCCTCCCTCACGGCCCCCCAGCCCTACCTCAGAAGAGGCTCCCCAGGCTGGGCTTGCCCGCTCCATCGCGAAGTGCCATCTTGTGCCGGGATCTGCTCCCCGCAGCGGAGCACGGCGCCGGGCCCCTGGCTCAGGCCCTGAACACACCAGCCGCCGTCACGCCACACCCACTGGGGACAGAACCAGGTCAGCACCCACCGAGGTCCGGGCCGAGACGGCGGGGAAAGTGAAGGACCACAGTCTCCTTGAAAACCTAAAACGGTTTCAAGGCCAAAAAGAGAATGTTTTCCAAATGTGTGCATCTGGGAATATGAAAAATGTGACAACAGACTTAAAAGTGGAATCATGTGAAGTAACACAATGACCCAGCACCTCCCATGATAAACTATAACTCTGTGGGACTCTGCGCTGGTCCCAAAGGTGCAGGCTTGCAGACAGACCGTTGAGCAAGATCCCTGGGATTTTCTGCCGAAGCCAAGACGGAGCTCCTCTCCAGTCCCCTCGCCCTGACTCCCCGGCGACAAGCCGCAGCCCGGGGAGCCGGCGAGGGCACAGATCGCACCTGACCACGCCCAGGCAGGGGCACACACTTGCCCCAGGCCAACCTGGGCACCTCTGGCCCCTAAGGGCGACCCTTCCCTGCACCCCGCGATCCGGCCTGCTCTTCTGCTCACAGCCTGAGCCCCTCCCCGGGCACCCTCTTCTCATCCCAACCCCCACGCATCTCTCCCCGCCCTCAGGAACTGTCTGCTGGAGCTACTGTGTACTGTGGACAGACTGTGCGCACCCGGAGAGCAAGGAAAGTGGCCTCCTCTGGACGCCACTCACCCCCCGGGACCCTACAGGTCACAGCCGAAGTTCCAGACCGACACTCGCTACAGCCTCGAACATGCTCCTCGGACCTCGAGAGCTTAAAAATGTTCCACGCAGAAGCTATGCATGAAGTGAAAGGTTATCTTAAAACGCTCCACGGTCATCTACTAAATATGCACAAAACCGTAGAAATGAATGTAGACTCGAGATCTTATCAACTATGCTCAGCTGAATCAAGAAAAACAACGTGAATGAAAATGCCTGGTGATGACGAAAGTGACGAAGACGCCCTCTCGCTCCGGCTGGTCCCAATCTCCTTGTAGTCGGAGACAGTGGTGCCGCTGACCCCTCACCCGCTGCCGCAGGTCTGTTTTCAGGGACGACTGGGAGAGAAGCAGCTTCACGGCCCAAGCGATGCCATGACAGTGGTGACTCACAGAAGGCCACCCGGCACTGTGAGGCATGCGGGGCATCCCCCAGCCCCGTGCCCGTGGCTATAAAAGACCTCGAAGGACCACGACGGGACAGTGTGACGAACACAAGTGGTAAAACACCGACCGTGCCGCGGGGTCACGTCTCAGACACTGCAGACCAAGTGCAACAGAAACACTAACCCCCTTCCGCAGGGGCTACTCTGTGCGACTGGAGGTGGTCTGGGGGGGGTGCCCTCTCCTCCAAAGTTTCCACCACATCCTCCCCCTCCCGGGGGGATCAGAGTAGGCACGTTGGCAGCAAGCGGCGAGGGGGCCTGTGGGGACCCGAACTGTGCTCCTCGGCCAACACCAGCCAAGGGCACGCGGGGCACACCAAGCCCCGCTCACGGCCCGTCCTTCAGGTCTGCCAAGGAGCTGGGAGGTTCACATGTGCAACTCTCAGTCCTCACACAGGGACAGGAAGCCAGGGGCCGGCCCATGGCACAGTCCTAGCAGCGCAAAGCCCGGTCCCACAGGACCTGGGAGGGAGCCAAACTCGGCCACAGCTCTGAGTGGTCCAGGGACCCGGGCAGATGGCCGCCTTCTCCTCGTGGTCATTAACAAAAGGTCACAGAAAATTGGACTGGAAACCTTGAGAATACATCCCACGCTTGGGACGCACGAGGCCAAGCTCCTGAAAGCGATTCTTAGGTTAACTTTGACTCTTTGAATTTCTTCCCGAGCACGTAAAAGGGAAGGTAATTACCGGGGACGCTGGACCTCAAAAGCAGAGTCTATAAATCTAGGACACACGTGGATAAGAGGGGCAGCCCTGCCCAGGCAGCCCTGACGGCAGGAGCTCTCTGCACCCCAGCACAGGGGGCCCCCAGCCCTGACTGCTTCACAGTAAGGGGCGGCAGGTGCCACCCCTGCACTGGGGGGAGTAAACTGCCCCCAGCCCAGCCCAGCTCGGGCATTCCTGGGTTGGGGGTGGCCCACAGTTTCAGCCCAGTGTGCCCGTGCCTGGGAGGGTGCTGCAGGGGCATGGAGCCAGGACACGAGCCATGAGGGGCCGGAGTGGAGGGAGGGGTCCCAGTGCCTCTGCCTGTCCCCATCATGAAGGTCCGCCATGCCATGGCTGCCCACCCTTTGCCTTCTACACTTTGCCCTCTGCCTGGCAAGGAAGACTCTGTAACCAAGGACACAGCCACTGAGGCACTGTCCCCACAAGAGGCAGAGGAACCAGATGTGCTGGGGAACAAGTCCAGGCCCTGGGCTCCTCACTGGTCCCCCACAGGAGACCCACCTTGGTGGCCCAGAGGGGCCGGCCTGACCTGTGCCGTAACTGAGGGCCAGCGGATGGCCGGCGCCACCCGCTCCTCTCGGGAGCAGGATGGCATCTGTCCCCGTCCAGGGCACCACTGCTCAGGCCTAGGCGACCTCGGGAAGTGCGCAGCAATAAAACAGGCTTCCTTGTGCGCCTGCCCTCGGGGGAGACGGCCCCCAGATGAAGCATTCCTGCCGGGGCAGCTGGGGGAGGCCCGGCCAGGACCTCCTCTCCCCTTGTTCTCGTTCTTTCTTTCCTCCTTTGGGCTGACAACAATCCTCTCATGTAAGGGACGGGTGAATGAGTCCTTCCGTCTGCCTTCACCCCACTTCCCCGGGGGAAGTCCCGCCAGCACCCCACCACCGGTGAACCCCGCCGCGGCCACCAGGCTGGAACAGAGCCCGGGGTTCCAAACAGAGGTCCTCCGGGCGGTAAGTGAGCAAAGGGAATCAGCCCATTTTGCAGCCAAGGACGGGCAGAGCTGAAGTGAGGCCTGGCCAAGGAGCCTGCCCCAGGGCACCACAGAGCTGCCGCCCCCACACACCCGTCCTCCAGAGCCCACACGCCAGCGAGCCTGGCACCGGCCCTGGGGCCACCCAGCAGACGTCATGTGCCCACTCACGTCCTACAAACAGTTGGTCTGCAAACCTCCAGCTGGCTCAGCGCGCGGGCCTCCCGAGCCTTGGCCGCACAGTCTGTCAACACCGTGTGGCCGCTCGCCTCGGTCCCTGCCCGCCGGAGCCTTCCTCCCCCCACTCTCCTGGCCCGGGGCCCCCGGGGCCCCCAGAGAGGCACCTCCTTCGTTCCCTCCCTCAGGACTGAGCGCACGTGAGGACCGTGACGTCCCTCACCGGGAACGAGGCCCCGCCTCAGTGATCTCCCCACAAGCGTATGACCTGCACCTACCACGGCACACGCACCCCCCCTGCGACCGCGGCAGAGCTCTCGGGCTGTGTGAGGGGCGTGCGCAGGCCTCGAGCGCAGGGCTGCCCCCCTTACCCGGGCCGGCACCCCCGGAGGACACTCGCCCTTCCTCACGTGGCAGATGAACACAGTCCTCCCGTGGGTTTTCTCTATCAGCCCCCGGTTTTCTTGAACCTTCTGTCTAGAGGCCTAACGAAGTTAGACAGGCTGTTTAAGGTCACACTGAATATAAAATATTCATGAATATATCGCCTCAGAGCTCAGCGAAGCCGTGACGAGCCATTACCCGTGGTGTGACCTTGCATGAGGCCTCCAGCTTTGTCCCCTCAGACTCCCAGCCAGGGGCTCCGGCGGCCCAGCTCTGGGGACGTGCAGGCCCAGCCTCGGGACTGCAGGGTCCCGGCCACTGCTCTCCGGCTCTCAGTGTCCGTGAGCTAGAAGCTGGCAAGGCCGGGGCACCTGCACCTGTGACGACCTCGGCTCCAGCACGAAGACACTTGGAGTTTTCGGCCCCATTATTTCCACCCCCATGTTCCAGTTCCTCCTCCAGAGCCACAAAGACCAAGTCCGAGGCCAACGGCAGGCCTGGGCCCTGGACACGGGCAGCATGTGTGTCCCAGGCGTCTCCTCCCAGCCTCGCCTTCTCCCTCCTCACCCACCACGGGAGGCGGGAGCACCCTCCCTGCTGGTCTGCATGCCCGGTTCACTCAACGGGCATTCCTGCTCATCCCCCGTGTGTGCGCCAGCCGGGGACTCAGGAACGAAGGGGTTCACCCCAACAACTCCACGGACTGCCAGGACCCAGGGGTGGCATCTGTCCTC
>JAQQSY010002312.1:0-13763 GCA_028646535.1 Procyon lotor
TCCCTTGGCTGTTGACTAAACACAGATGCACTCTGGTTAATGCCCTAAAGAAGATGAATTAAAATGAAACACTTTGATGTTATAGAGAGTTGTTTCTGCAGGAGGGCAAGATTGGGGCACCAAAAGTAGAAAAAGACTTGCATTCTAGTTTAATTTATTCAGTTCTGAGTAGATAACACATTACATTTGAAATACTCCCTGTTTAAAAAAAAATACTCCCTGTTATATGTTAAATTTTGAATTAGATAAAATGTTTATGATTCTGGCAAAATTTTTCACATGAAGCTAAATACCTACCTTCAGGTTCACTGTTATCATTGTTCCCAAGTCAATTAGAGAATTTTTGTAGCCTTGCCATAAAATTATTTCAATAGAGCGGTTAGACAGTTGTCTTTAATATCCTGAAATGTAATAGTAGAGCTATGTAGTAGATTTCAGTTTTCTAAGCAGGAATGGCAAACTGGTTTAAAATTGCTACTTTTTTGTCGTCATGTCATTAGTACTTTAATTTTAAAAGTGTCTATCAGAAGTAATTTTTTTGCCTTATTCTACACAAAGGTGGGGAAGTTACTGACCACTACATGATTGGTAGCAGGAGCTAATGGGGTTATAGCCAAGACCTAGTGTTATTTCCTCAGTTTGTTTAAATTCAAGGAAGTCACTGGAGAATAAAAGAGGTACAATTTTATAACACAATGAAAATTCTAGGCAGTTCTTAGAATCAGGCAATAAATATAAGCTCAATAGCGCAGAAATCTTTGTTCTTTTTCTTTCTTGATCAAGCCAAGGTACCTATGCATTTAATAAGCATTTGTTGAATGTATGAAGGTGCCAGGAAATGCTTAGAAGAAAATAGGTGAAGAAGTGGATCTCTAGAAGTTAGGACTCTCAACGGTTCAGGAAATTGCTACTTGGTTCCTGTTCTGGGTGGGTTTTGAACTTTGTGGCAACAGAACACTTAATTTGTATTACCTCTAGATTAGGGTTTTAATCAGATCAACAGATTCTAAAGAGGTATATGGAAAGGCTTCAGGTGGTCAGTAAAGCTCCCAAAATGATATGCAAAACTCTGTATGCAATCACACATTTTTCTGAGATTTCTTAGCTTTCATCATGTTTGCAAAAGAATCTATAACCCATCAAATGTTAAGAGCTATGGCTTAAAAAAGAGTTAGAAGGAGAGGGCCTTTCCCAAATTGCCATTTGAAAAGACGTCTGAATGGAGGTTGAGTCAGGGGCAGCCTGGAGGAAGTGTTGTAGGCAGTAGAAACAGCATGTGAAGGGCTTGATGTGGCAGGGGACTTAGTGTGTTTGAATACAATAAGGCCTTTGTTGTGCAGCAGAGTAAAGAAAGGGAGACACGTAGGAAATGCATAAGGGAAGTAGCTGGGAGACAGATCATGCAGAGTCTTGTAGGTCACTGTAAGAATTTTATCATATTCTGACTATGGTAAGAAGTTATTGATTAAGGAACGTAGTTAGAGAGCAAGAATAAGTATTCACAATCCATGAGAGCGACAGGCTATCTTTGAAACATGTTATTTCTTGGGTAGAAAAGAAAAATGAGCAACTCTGAAGGTACAGTCAAGTACCCCATGAGCACTGAATAAATACTCTTAACTCACTAGTAGGTGGATGTGTTTGAACATGATTAATAAGGAACATACTGTGTTATTATTCAAGCTATCATGATGAGTATTGATTTAGTACTTTAAAGAAAGCTTCTTATTTCCAGAGAAGTTGAATAAATTTATTATATTTCCCAGAAATATAAGTCCTAGTCCTTAGAAATAAAGTTGTTTTGGTGTCACGCCATTTCTTAGGTATTTTCACTTAGATGATCTTTCAGGTGTACAGAAAATTTGCATAACAAATTTTGCATGTATATATTCCTTTCTCTCTTGCTGCAAAACAAGCCAAGTAATAAATATTCTTCCTCATAAATGGTTCAACAAAGGAAAACATATATTTACAATTACATGAAGTTGGTGATAAAGAGAGGATGATAGAAAGACTTTATATTTTATGCCAAAATTTCTTATCTGAAGGAAATAACTTGGCTAGTTATTTACAATTACTCAGTAAACAGGTACTTATTAACAACCATAAAGTAAAATAAACACTGCAAATAGGAATAAGAAGATTATAAAAGTTTGAACCTTATTCATCTATTCCTTTATTATTCATTCATTTGTTCAAATCAGCTAATATCTATCATGCCAGTACCATGTACCAGATACTGTGGTAGGAGCTAAACACAGAAGAAACATTTTTAATTTCAACTACAAATAATTAATAGTATAGTAAGAACTCAACAGTGTAACTGTGGCTTCTTCTAATTCTAAATAAAAATAGGGTCAGTATATTTCTTCACAGTTATGGCAACTGAGCAAATAGACTGTTAATCCCTAGCCTCTCTTTGGATTTACTCTTCTCCCTCTCTGCTTTGACTTTACTTGAAAGCAATAAGACTATGAATGTAACTGGATACAGCAAATGACAATCCAGCTGGACAACTGTCTAATTCTCGTGGTCAGTTTAGTTGACCACCATCAGTCTCCTTCTGCTCATCTTCTGGGAGTACTGCAGAACTCACTTCAGTGATTTACCATTCAAAATCTCTTTGTGGTTCTTTGGATGTGTACACAGACTGGCTATTTAATGGAAAGCCCTATCTCTCTGTTAATAGAGAAAGTACATGTGACTAAAATGATGATTAACTCTCAACTCAGTACTCGAACATCAGGCAATTAGTTCACTCTTGCTTTGCAATTTGGAAGCATTCCATTCTATACTGAATCCTGAACTGGTAAAAATTCTTACTTGTTAACAAAATAGTAGAATAAAATGGTAATTGGGAGGGTAATAATTTCTCTAGCCCACAGACACCTCTTATACTACTGTGTATAGTTTTGTATGACTTTTTTTTTTAAATGATTTTACTTGTTTATTTGACAGAGAGAGACAGCACGAGAGAGAACACAAGCAGAGTAAGCAGGAGAGGGAGAAGTAGGCTGCCCATTGAGCAGAGAACCCGACGTGGGGCTCTGTCCCAGGACCGTAGGATCCTGACCTGAGCTGAAGGCAGATGCTTAACGACTGAGCCACCCAGGCGCCCCTATTTGTATGACTTTTAAGATACGTTTTGTTTTCAGTCATCTATTACTATATAACAAATAACCCCAAATCTTATAGGATTAAAACAATAAACATTTTATTTCATCATTGTATTATAATATGGGCTGGGCTCAGCCAAGCAGTTCTTCTACTGGTCTTACTGGAGGTCACTGGTGTGGATGTACTCAGCTGCTAGTGCTACGGGATCGCTGGGACAGTTGTGCTTCCTGTGTTTTCATGTGGTCTTAGGTTTCTTTCTCTCTAAGTGTCCTGTGTCCTCTTTATGTTGTCTCTTTGCAGTTAGATGGCTTTCTTCACACAGCACCTCAGAGCCCTCAAAAGTCCTAGGACGTATTAAGGCTTAGCCCAGAACTAAAACACATCACTTCTACCACATTCTAGTGGTGAAAGACAGTCCTACAGCCAACCCAGATTCAAGGTGAGGGAACCACACTGGAATGTGAATACTCAAAGGCATAATTCAGGGGAAGCCTCTATTATAATAACTACAACTTGAATTGAATAATCTATAAACCTATTATACAGTCAGGTTGAAAGAGAATGTTAGGATATAGTAAGCATGAGCTCCTTAGCAAGGCAAAGGGTTACTAATTCTTGACGATCAGGGTCCTACCTGTTTTGTACTTTGGGTGTCCAACAATACTTAATTTTTGGAAATCATCTTTAATCATCCTGGTCCCTTTGTCTGGGAGAGTTTTCCCTTACTTTTTAACATCTGACAAAACCTCTCCTTCCTCAGACTTGGGCTCAGGCTTTTCCTCCTTCACTGAGCCCTCTCTGCCTTATGCTCTCAGGTTCTATTAGGTCCTTGCTTTTGAATTTCTAGAGCATGGCCTATATTTATCTCTTTCACAGAACTTACCATATTGTTAAATGTTAATCAGACCATATTAAAATGCCTGGGAATTTGTTTCATGAATGTTTCCCCAGAAAGACTGTGAACAACCTGAAGGCAGGTGTTGAGTCTTATTAATGTGAATGAATTAATGTCATTCTGTAAGTACCCAGTAACACTATGTTAAAACAGAATTTGAACCACAGGAGCGTATCTTGTGCAATCTAATGTCACCAAATCATCTTGAATAATGCAATACACATATTAGTGGCTTAATAAATTTGTGTGGTTGATTGAATAAATAAATCTATTTCTCTTAGTTACTGCATAAGAAATATAAACTCTGATTTCAGTGACCTGGTAAATTTTCCAGTAAGCTTTAAAGGATTTCAATTCCTAGCTAGGAAAGAAGCAATATGCCTCGGGCATAACTTTTCAAGTAATATCAATGTTTAACAGCATAAACTGTTAGGCTGGTGGGCCCAGGGACACCGAGAGTGGACAGCATGGCCACTGAGTTTCACAAGATGGTGGCTTGGGACTTCCCGCTATGGGGCTTCCTGTCTCAGAGACTTTCCAGATCACCCCACAATGACTACCAACAATCTGACTGGTCGACTTTGCATTCCTTTTTCTGTATAATGAGCTGACAATTGATTGGTGTATTTTGTATCCCTTATATGCATAAACCACAGCCAATCAGATACCAGCAAACCCTCCACACCCTAAGGCCCCTAATTAAAAACCCCTCAGGCCTACCCCTCGGTGCAAGGCTCTTGGCCCTGTCCTAACCAGGTACCAAGGAACCTCGCCCGAGAGCACTTCCATTAAAGCTTGCCTCCATCAAAACTCGCCTGGCTCCTCTTTTCCACTGGCCGATTCAAACCTGACCTTTACCACTGATTCAAACCTGACATTTGGTGCTGAGACCCAGGAGGAGATTGAGGCCCCACTCTCATGGGAGGCCTCCCTCCTCTCATTACCAGGACCTCAATCGGGCCGAACGTCCTGAGACTTCGGGTGAGTTCCCCTGATTCCATGCCTCCGTTCTGGGAGATTCTGTCCGAAATCCTGTCTGAAATCGCGGCTGTGTCAGGATTCTCCTCTGAGTCACCAGGTGACTCCCCTGACTCCTAAGGATCAGGAGAGGTCCTCATCCTCACAGTAGCCCACCTCATTTCTGTCTGGGGCCTAAGACTGTAAAGGGGATGCCTATTTTCAGCCTCTGGGCCTCCTGGCAGGAATCATGGGAACCACTCAATCTAAATTTAGCCGAAAACCTCCCCTGGGCTGTCTGTTGACCAACCTCGAGACCCTGGGTCTCTCTCTGGACCTGAGGAGGAGCTGCCTCATCCGTTACTGTACTGTGACCAGGCCACAATACCAATTGGACAACCAATCTCGATGGCCCCCTGAAGACACCTTTGATTTTCAGATCTTAACTGATCTGGATAATCTCTGCAAGTGCCGAGGCACATGGTCTGAAGTTCCATACATGCAAGCTTTTTGGACTCTGCGCTCTCGTCCCTCCCTCTGTTCCTGCTGTTCTACCCCCCAGGTCCTCCTAGCCCGTTCACCTCCTCCCACTCTCTCGTCTGGCCTTCCCCTTCCCAAGGTCCCGGAATCCTTTCCTTCTTCTCCTCTCTCGGAGCCCCCTGAAGCTTTAGCCTCCCCTCCAACCCAGGCCTCACTGGCTCCCCCACCTCTTATTCCAGTCCTCCCAATGCCTCTTTGCTCCTTCTGCTCCTCGGGCACCTACACCTGACACATGCCAAACACCTCCTAAAACCCTTCTCCTCCTGCCTCCCCTCCCATCTCCACCTGTACCAGATCCCGGAGGGCTGCCTCCTCCCCAGATCTGGTTTGCCCCCTTAGGGAGGTTGCAGGCTGGCACTGAAGGGGTCCTTCGAGGCCATGCACCCTTCTCACTCCAAGACCTATCTCAAATTGAAAAACGACGGGGTTCTTACTCAGCCAACCCGGGCAACTATATCAAGGAATTCCAATATTTGGCCTAGGCATATGACCTAACCTGGCATGACTTACATGTCATCCAGACTACAACCTTCACGGCAGAGGAGAGGGAACGTATTCAGGCTGCAGCTCAGGAACACGTGGACCAGGTCCATTTGACTGATGCCACCATGCAGGTCGGTTGGTGCTCAAGCAGTTCCCGCAGCAGACTTGGGGTAAGACTACCAAAATGGCCAAGATGGCTGCCAGTAAATTTTCAGTAAGCTTTATAAGCATTTCAATTCCTAGCTAGGAAAGGAGAAGCAATATGCCTTGGGCATAACTTTTCAAGAATTTATCAATGTTTAACAGCATAAACCTTTCAGGTAGGGGCATATGGCTAAAAATAAATCCATACCCTTCTAAAGATGCTGGCTAAAATTTTTAGGACATGTGTTCATGCTACCAAACATAAAACTATTCTCTTGCTTCTACAAAACAGAATAAAACCTGTAGGAAACCACTTACTTTGCTAAGTGTGACAAATCCAAACTGTTACAGAGCAAGAGATAACATAAATCAATGGGTCTCGGAGGCAAACACTGGGAGTTATTTTGAGGTGAGTGAAATGCAGTCTTCATCCAAAAACTACATTACATTCCCATAGATCAAGCTTTTAGTTTCATGTTATATGGCAAATGATTTATGCATAATGATTTCAGCCACCTGAAAGCCTTAAATAAGTATAATAGCAACAGGGAGCCACTCAAGCGCCTGCCTGCATTTACTGGCCTCCCTTCCTCTTAAGTACTTCGTGGTAAGATGTATGCCTGTATTTGACAATTTCCCCTTCTAAAACTTAAAAGCAGAGACACTGCAGGGGTTTGGATTACCAGGTGATTCACAGTGCTTGAATTTGATATGCCGTTGCCAAGGCAATGAAATGTCATAAACATATTCTACAGCTACCATCTTTTTCTTGTTTTTATAATCAGTTGTTCTAAGAGGAAAGGATATAATGGCAAGAACTCTAGAAGGCAGAGAACTGGGTTCTAAGTGTGGCTCTGTAACTTCTTAGCTGTGTGACTCTGTACAAATTACCTGACCTCTATGGATTTATGATTCCTCACTGATAAAATACCACTGGAGAGAGAAAAAAAATTTCCTACACGTCCGCTGTTTCTTCCTCTAAAAATATTTGATTTTCCACAATCCATGGCCCTAAGACATTTTATAACTGAGGAATGCTTTAGGACTTTATTATTAGTGTTATTTTTAAATATATTCCCATATTACAAAGGAACCACTACTTTATTTACTTAATTAAAAAAATTTTAAGACATTATTTATTTGACAGAGAGAGAAAGAGAGAGAGACAGAGAATGAGCATGAGAAGGGGGAGCTGCAGGCAGAGGGAGAGGGAGGGGCAGGTTCCCCAGTGAGCAGGGAGCCTGACTCAAGGCTCAATCCAAGGACCCTGGAATCATGACCTGAGCTGAAGGCAGATACTTAACCAACTGAGCCACCCAGGTGCCCCTAGAACTTTCTTATTTTAAATCATGGTTTCAACTTGGGTTATTAGTCGTTTCTGGCTGATAATTTTGACTAGATGAAATCTGGCCCCTCAATCGTCCCGTCCCCCTTGAAGTAATAATGTACAAAAAGCTGAATTAGGAGTCAGGAAATCACAGACTAATTGCTTAAATTATCTGGCTTTTAGTTTCCTCATTTATCAAACAAAAGGATTGGGTAGATGATCTAAAGCCGTTCTAGCTGTAACAATCTCCCCTGTGACTCTTAAGGCCTACTTTCCCCCATTTTAAGACATGTGTAACTGAAGTCTTGAGAGACTGTTTGATCTCTTTATTATTGAAGTAGAAGTGACATACAATATTATATGATATTTAGGTGTACTACATAGTGATTTGACATTTGTATACATTGTGAAATGGTTATCATATGTCTAATCACCACCTGTCACCATACAAAGTTAATCAGTATTATTGATATGTCTGTGATTCTAGTTTCTAGAATAAATTACTCTTATTTGTGGAACTTTATCCAACAATAACAAAATAACATTGCAACTATTAATGTTAATTTACTAGAAGTCAAGCTCTTTATAAGTAAGCACATTATATGCATTATTTTTTTGAATCCTCACATTAAGTCTATGAAATAGGTGATTGCTATCATTGTTTTATAGATGAAGGACAGAGAAACTAAATGATTTTCCAGGTTCATACTGCTAGTAGCAATGTTAGCAGAAAGCTATATTAGGTCATTCTGACTGTAAAGTTAATTATACTGTTTCCGATGACTAGTCACAGTTTAAAATTTTATCTCCTCCACATTCTTCCTCTTTCTGAACTGAGCAGCATCAATAAGTGAAGTCTTGCTCCTCTGAACTCCTAAAGCTCCATTATGTGTAACCCATGAGAACTTGTTTAACACTATCTTGTATCATTGTCATTCCAGGACAAGTCTTTTTTCCTAAATTAAGCCTTAATCTTCCCGAGAATGGGAAAGTCCTCTTAGATTCCTTCTGCCCTTCACATTCTTTGCAAACAGTAAGTTCTTAGAAATATCTATGGTTGAAATGACTCTCCTTCTGGATTAAGTTCACCTCAAGAGAGATATTATCTTATATTAACCAGGAAGGATTCCACAGTTCTGCCCGCTAGTTGATCATTCTCATCTTTGGATTCTGTAGCTGTATGAGACACAAGAACAAAGTAGAACAGACGACATCCAGTGGAGGGTAAGCCATGCTAATTTTTGGTGACTGGCCCATTGAAGTGGTAATGAGGCAGACTTCCTGCCTTGGGTCAGAGCAGACCTGGAGCTCTTCTGCCTTGTTATTCATCTTTTCCTGAGGGATTAGCAACCCAGGCAGACAAGTTTTTTTCTGCCAGGCAAACCCCAACCCTCTTGGTGAAAGGACAAGAAATATTCACCCCAATGTGCATCCTCCCAAGAAGACCTAAGGCAAAGTGCTGGCTTTGTAGTTCCTTGGCAATCTAATCTGCCATAAAGTACAACTCAGAGCCTCATGCTACAGGGAAAAACAAGCAAGCAGAAAAGAAAAAAAGTCTATTCTGCATACTGATTTTGTCTAATGTGGCATTTGCACACATGGGCGGCCACAGTTCTTCCATGCTGCTGCCAGATTAATTCTTCCCAAACACTGCTCTGATGATGAAACCTGCACTGGCTCTGCCTCCTGAAAAAGGCAAGCCTGGGAATGAAAGGTTTGCCACAGTTAGGCTCCAGCCTGTATTTTCATCTTTTTTGTTCCTATTATTTCAAATTCCAACCAACACTCTCTCTGCTTATTCTACACTTTTTCCATGCATTTATGTGTGCATATATATCTTCATTTGTAAGTTCGAAGCCTAGTTAAGCTTCAAATTCCAGCAGCTCACTTGCTCCCTTATATAAACCTACTCTGACCCTGCGTGTTGGCAGAAATATTTCTTCCTTCTGCTAACACTGGTTTGCCCATGGCATTTGTATTTTTTCTTGTCTGGTTCGTGTTTGCTCAATCTGCAAAACCGAGTCCAGTGCCTAGCACAAAATTGCATTCGGTAAATGTTTGTTGAACCAATATGAACTTCTACTTATGCGGCCTTTGCACTGATGGTTGCTTTGGAAACCAAATACAAAATTTACATAAATGTATCATTTTCGAGGGTTAAAGATCATTCCCAGTTTTCAAGGAATGAGACTCCCCTTAATGCTTTCAGGGGTAGTGCTGTACTCGGGGACCCTGAGACTCCCTGTGACAGGCAGATAACCCTGAAAGTGCTGGATTTCCTGTATGCCCGCTTGGTGCATCACTTCCCATTCTCACCTCTAGTCGTCTTGGAGACATACAAATGATGGCTATCTCATTTTTTTAGAGAAGGCAAATGAACAGCGCTCAAAGATCAGCAGCCCTATGCACAACTGCATTGAGAGTGAGTGCCAGAGTCAGGATTCCTACCCAGGTCTGTCTGGCTCCAAATCTAGCTTCCTCCCCGACCCCATCACCCTGTGTTCTGTCTTTGAACTGCACAGCAGGTTCTATGGAAGTTTCTGCGATTTTTCTGTCACTTTTCTGATATTTGTTTCCCACTCCTGCAGCTTCACAAAAGGCCAATTACGCCTGCCAGTGACCTGTTTCCTCTAATAGGATTTCCAATGGCTATGGCGCCATTTCAGCGTCTGCTTCTCTCTGCCCAGAGCTGAGCTCCCAGGAGGCACCGGCAGTCTGGCAGCAGGTCGTTTCAGCTGCTTGTTTTGCCACCCTCTCAGCCCATATTGCTTATTTCAAACCTTTCTGCGATACATCACTCACCTGTCCTGAATTCCCCTTCTGTCCCCTCTCAGCCTATCTCAGAGGCCTGCAAGTCACAACTGTGGCAATTCTCCAGGCATCAGGGACGAGCAGAAACTTTGTTGTCAGGCTTACTAATTGGGCTGTGGGGAAAATTCCACTGAGACTCACCTAACGAAGATTACCTTTGGACTACCTAGGAAGAAATGGTTTTCGGGGGCTTGAGGAGATCCATCATAGGCAGACTGGGAGAAGGACTCTAAAGTAAACGAGCAGAACTATTCTTAAGTACCAAAGCATCCCCTTGAATACAGTTAAAGAACCAAATAAAAGTACTGTTTCATAAATTCTAAGATACACTTTTTTTTTTAACATTGGAACACTCAGTAATTGGAATGTGGCTTAAAATTGATATTGTGTAGCCATTGTCGGCCAGAAAGTGGTCAGCATAGTTGTCCTTGTCTTTACCTGTGTGATCATCAAATGGACCAGCATTAAAATTTTCCAAAATTTTCCACATTTTCTAAGAAAGGTAGACTAGTTCTATATAATTGCAAAGCCAACTTAAAAGCCCAAGTTTTCAGTTCTTTTATAGTTTATTTTAGGAAACGTTTCATCACCAAAGTTCTTGGTGGCCCAGAGGACAATATTGTATGGAAAACATGGACCCCAAGGACTGAGTCAAAACTGAACCTATTCAGGAGAGTCAGATTTGGATGCTGAGGAAGTTTTAGAAGAATCTGAAGCAATTTACCTTGCTTATATTTTCCTTTTTACGTATGCCCAAGAATGATATATGATTTTAAAAATGCCTAAATAGATTAAAGCTCTTTCAAGAGATATAAAATAAAAACTCTAAGAGATAAAATAGTGTGTGTTATAGTCAAATTGGTGTTTTTCTCCGATATAGCTTATAAAAATATTTAAGTATGTATATGGGAAAAACTTTACTTTTGCATTAGATAAGGCTGGGTTTAAATTCTAGTTTTACCACTTACTAGCACTGGGATTCTGGGCATATTACTAGGTCTCATGGACAGAGTAAAATTCATAAACGTGGTGAATCATTTGGTATTCTGAAAGCTTTATTAAGTCATTTCTTTCATTTTGCAAGACTTTGTAAACATTTAGTTTTAGCTCTTTTTCTTACTAGAAAGTAAAAAAATACACATTTCTTTAAAAAAATCTATAGCTTTCTTTGCTAGTTGATTTTGTAGTTTTAATAAAATAATATGTATTTTACAAATTAATTTTGCTCTCACTTAATAGAATAGGAATAAAATGACAATCCAGGAGGTTTGGTAGAGTCCAAATTCTTGGTAGAGACCTGCACGTTTCCTCTAAATACAAATGGAAATAAGGACAACTATGCTGACTACTATCTGGCAAGGCTCTGACTTATCTCCTTTAAGAAGGCATGGTTTGACACACATCATGGGTCCTGGGATTCCATAACTAGACTTTTTGATGTCTACGGTATATATAAAAGTTTAGTAATTTTAATTAATAGCAACAGAATTTTTGGTGGGCTTGTGGCTGCCCCACCAAAGACTACATCCAGGTTCCTTTGCAGTTTGGTATGGCCATGTGACTAAGTTCTGGGGAACAGTATGTGAGAAGAAATGAAGGGTGCAGCCTTGGGTTGTGTCCTTAAAATGAAAATGTAGTCCTCTTTTCCTGCCATTATTTGCAAAGTGGAAGGGATGGTGAAAGCTAAGGACATTATTTTTTCAAAGATGGAAACTATGTATTAAAGGTGGCAGAACAACCAGATAGAAAGAACATGGTCCCTGATGCTTTTGGATGACTTTTGCCATATCACCTAAGACCACTGATCCAACCTTCAATGTGAGAAAAGTAAATTTTTATCTCCTTTAAGTTACTGTTATGTTGAGTCTCTCGGTTACAGCAGCCAAAAATTCATGCTAACCTCTTTACTTTCGAGGTCCTGTCCCTCTCATTCTCTTTTCCTGAGACTTTTTACCCCCATGTGCCAATCTTATAAAGGGGTTCCTTTGATCTACATTCCTGTGCTCCTTTTCTGAGGACCTACTAAATCTTCTTGAAATCCAGTTGCCTTGCAGCTCCTAGTCTTCTTCCCTGCTAGTCCTGTTTTATGTGTAAATTGTTTCTTAAATACTGGTTTATGTTTGTTCTGACTACCTGAATTTTCTATTATGCTTCCTGTTTCCTCTCAAGTTCTTTTACATCCTTAAGTTGGACTTGATACTGATTATAACCATGGGCTGTCTTTTTCTTGTCTTGCCTATGTGATCTTTTTTGTTCTTCACCTACCACCACAAGGTCTACAGACAACTGTTTCTATAACCCCAGGAAATATACCTGGTTCCTGGTTTCAGTCTCATTCTGCTTTGCTCTGAGCTCTTCAGCTGATGACTAGAAGAAGCTTGCTGAAGTATATTAATATTCATAAATTGTTGAGTGACTATTGCATAAGTAGCACTTTTTAGACATTAATCTTTACAACTCTCAAAAGAGTTATCCCCATTATACAGATGAGAAAACTGAGACTCAGAGTGGATAAGTATCTTGCACAAGATGCCTCACCTAAGGCACGTGGGTGGCTCAGATGGTTCAGCCCAGGTCATGATCTCAGGGTCCTGGGATCTAGCCCTGCATCAGGCTCCCTGCTCAGTGGGAAGCCTGCTTCCCCCTCTCTCTGCCTGCCTCTGCCTACTTGTAATCTCTCTCTGTCAAATAAATAAAAATAAAAATCATTAAAAAAAATTTAAAAAAAAGATGCCTCACCTAATAAGTAATGGATCTTCAATTAAAATCTAACGTATATTTTTTCCTCTATACACATTATTGTCTCAGCCAGTGTCAAGATAAGGGTCCAAAGGTGAGGGCTTGACCCAAAAAAAAGGGAATCTATAGTGATGGCATCTTGGCACAGGTACACAGACTCCAGAGAGGTAAAGGGCCTCTCCATTGTCCTGCTCTAGGGTCCATATTAACACCAGGATGCAAAGATTAACATTTCAAAGCTGCTCAGAAAAAAAAAAACCCAGATACTCTCCTTCTAACTTCTGCTTTTTGGATTAAAAAAAACCCCAACTTTTCTTCTCACCTTTCCTCTCCCAGCATTCTTCTATTTCCCTGACCTTGACAGATGTTTCTACCTAAGTCCTCTGAATTCTTATGGAGTAAAATGGCTTATTTTAATTTCCCTAGGTGTCTTTATTGAATTCTTTCACAGTGCTTTATGGAAAATATCTGATTACTAATTCATAGAACAGACTATTAAGGGATTCTCTGGTAAGTGGCTGTCACAGTGGTGTTCAGGCTGGGGCGTCCCTGCAGTCACTGGTTCTGACCTGCTGCCCACAGGCTCCGAAGTAAGGAGGCCACCTAAGCTCCAAGATCTTTCAGTTTACCCTCTTATATCACTCCTGAACAATTCTTTTTTTTTTTTTTTTAAAGATTTTATTTACTTGACAGAGAGAAACACAGTGAGAGAGGGAACACAAGCAGAGGGAATGGTAGCGGGAGAAGCAG
>JAQQSY010002313.1:0-13762 GCA_028646535.1 Procyon lotor
CTAGGACACAAGACTTCTAAACACAAATCTCATGATCTTTAGTATAGTATAACATGTAGGAAATAGCCATATAATTAAAAAAAAATGTATCAGCTATCTTTCAGAATAAAGGATACATGGGGCGTCTGGGTGGCTCAGTGGTTTAAGCCTCTGCCTTTGGCTCATGTCACGATTTCAGGGTTCTGGGATCGAACCCCGCATCGGGCTCTCTGCTCAGCGGGGAGCCTGCTTCCCCCTCTCTCTCTGCCTGCCTCTCTGCCTGCCTCTCTGCCTGCCTCTCTGCCTGATTGTGATCTCTCTCCTCTCTGTCAAATAAATAAATAAAATCTTAAAAAAAAAAAAAAAAGAATAAAGGATACAATGTTTTATTTGAAGAGCTAAGAGTTGCTTAAAGCATAGTAAATTCTCACTCATATGTCACAAAGTGTTTGTGAAAAAGTATCAAAAAAGGAAAAGGAAGTCCAAGTTGCAGTATTTTAAAGCAGTTTTATTACTGATAAACATGATGTGTATGATAAATTAAAATGCAAGTGGTTAATAAGTTAAATACAGTCAGTAAAAGAGAAAGAATAATTTGAACCAGGCCTTCATTATGCCCTTCAATTACCAAGCTCAAAAAATTTAATAATTACTCCAACTATTTTATATATCTTATGTAAAAACTGTCATAGATTTTATAATGCTAAACAAAGCTTATTACACGCTGTGTAGAGTTCTGCCTCACATAACACGATGTTTGTTTATTCTCAATAAAATTATTATTTATACTATTTCAAATATTGTTCATTGTGATGCATTAAAAAACTGATCTTTAAAAAAATCAATTTATCAATATTAAGCTCAGTAATATTTTATTAATTTATTTGTTTGTTTGTTTTTTGGGAGAAGGGGCAGAGGGACAGAGAGAATCTCAAGCAGCCTCCATGTCCAGTGTGGACAAGCCTTGACTCGTGGCTTGATCCTAGGACCCTAAGATCATGATCTGAGCTGAAATCAAGAGTCAGACATATAACTGACTGAGCCACCCAGGTGCCCAGGCCCAGTATCTTTTTTTCTTTTTCTAAGCCTATTTTTTAAAGATGAAGTAACTGCAATGGTATTGATAGCAGTAATCGCATCAATTTCTGGTATTACCTTCTTGATTTTGGGCAATAATTTGGTCTTTTTACGCTTTTTATTTTTCCACATGTATTATCACCAATAAAGTATGATTTTTTTTTTTTTCCTGTGGGTGATGAGGAAGACTGAGAAGAAATGGAGAATGCCCAAGGTCCTGTGTATATGCCCTATGTTATTTCTGAGGGACCTCAAATGTCAATAAACTAATAAAATGAAGTTATTTCCCCTTCCTTCTACATTACGAGAATTACTCCATTTTAATTCTTGTTGTTTATATTTGAAGCGAATCATAACTTCTTTTCAGTATATCTTCTTTTCTAACATAAATACCTAAGGTTATAACCAGCCACTCACGCATTGCTTCAGCAGTATCTCACAAGTTTGGGCACAGAGTGTTTTCACTCAGTATTAAATGCTGTACAATCACCCCTAGAATTTATTTTCATCCATAAGTTATTTAGACTCATGTCTTCTTTAAACATAGGTGAGGAGATAGAACTATGTGTCTTATTCATTTCTATGTGTATTTCATTGTGATCAATGAACATCATTTACTTATATACTAACTGCTATTTGTGGAGACTTCCCTTGTGTTCCAATATATGTTTAGTTTAATTTTTATTTTAATGTTCCAGGGGTGCTATAAAAGACTGTGCATTGCAAAATTATACATGGTTCTCTATATGCTCATTAGATTGAAGTTGTTTTTCAAATATGTTTAACTGTACTAATTTTTATTTGGTTTATCAGTTTCTGAGCAAGTGGAGTTAAAACTCTTACTATGTTCCTTTTAATGGTTTTACCCATTACTTATGGACACTTTTTTCGACTATTTTCTAGGTATTGAAAATTATTCTATTTTCCTAGAAAAACATGTATCACTAAGTAATGACAGTGAGAATTCTTCAAGCCTTGAAATCTACCTTGTCTGATATTATTATTGCTACACCAGCTTTCTTTTAATGAACATTAAAGGAACCCAAGAGATTGTTTTTGTACCCTTCCATCTTTGGTTTCTCTGCACCATTATGCTTTAGAAATGCCTATTCTAGAAAATGTTTTTTCTTATTCATTATCAAAATTTTTAAAAGGCAAGTTTAGATGATTTACATGCTTTGTGAATGCTTACTTTTGGGGATTTATGTTGTTTTTCATTATGTTATGCTTTTTTTCTCTTTTCTCCCTTCTACTAATTCAGATCTAGTCATTTCCTTTCCTCCTGCTACTAGTTTATGTTAACTATCTTGTTGCTATTTTTTAATTGTTGATCTCAAAATTTTAGCATACAGGCTCAAATTAACAGCCTAACTAATCAATATTAATTTTCTTGAGCAATATAAATAACAAGTAAAAAAATATCTTTTCCCCAAAACCTTCCATGTTCATGCCTAGTATTTAATTACTTTTTCCACAGATTTATCAAGATATAATTCACATATCATAAAATGTACCCATTTGAAGTACAGAAATCCATAATTGGCTATTATAGGTAATGCTGCTATAAATTATTGGGGTGCATGTATTCCTTTGTATCCTTTGGGAAAATACTTAGTGTAATTACTGGATCATAAAGTAGTTCTATTTTTAACTTTTTGAGGAACCTCCATAGTGTTTTTCAGAGTGGCTGTATCAGTTTGCATTCCCGCCAGCAGTGTAAAAGGGTTCTTTCTCCATATCCTCACCACACTTGTTTCTTTTTTTTTTTTTTAAGATTTTATTTATTTATTTGACAGAGAGAGAGAGAGAGAGATCACAAGTAGGCAGAGAGGCAGGCAGAGAGAGGGGGGGAAGCAGGCTCCCCGCTGAGCAGAGAGCCCGATGTGGGACTCGATCCCAGGACCCTGAGATCATGACCCGAGCCGAAGGCGCCCTTTGTTTCTTGTGTTGTTGATTTTAGCCATTCTGACAGGTGTGAGGTGATATTTCATTGTGGTTTTGATTTGTGTTTCCCTGATGCCGAGTGATGTTGAGCATCTTTTCATGTCTGTTGGCCATCTGTATGCCTTCTTTGGAAAAATGTCTATTCATGACTTTGCCCATTCTTTAATTGGATTATTCATTTTTGGGGTGTTGGATTTTAAAGTTCTTTATATATTCTGAATAATAACCCTTTATCAGATACACATTTGCAAATATCTTCTCCCACTCCTGGAAAACATCACTAAGTGTCTATCGACTAATGAATGGATAAGAAAGGTGTGGTAAATATTTACACATACACATGCATACAACTATACACACATGGAATGGAATAAATCTCATCCATAAAAAAGAATGAAATCTTGGCATCTGCAACGATTGGATGAAACTAGAGAGTATTATGTTAAATGAAGTAAGTCAGTGAGAGAAACACAAATACAGTATGATTTCACTCGTAGGTGGAATTTAAGAAACAAAACAAATGAGCAAAGCAGGAAAAAAGAGAGAGAGGTAAACCAAGAAACAGACTCTTAACTACAGAGTATACACTGATCGTTACCAGAGGGGAGGTCAGTGGGGTGATGGGTGAAATAGGTGATAGGGATTAAGGAGTGCACTTGTGATGAGCACTGGGTGTTGTACGGAAGTGTTCAATCACCATATTGTGTATACCTGAAACTAGTGTTACAATGTATATTAGCTAACTGGAATCTGAATAAAAACTTAAATAAATAAATAAATAAATAAATAAATAAATAAATAAATAAAGTCTGCAATTCACGGGCTTTTAATATATTCACAGAACTCTGAAACCATCACTACAAAAAATTCTAGAACATTTTCATCACCTCTAAAAAGATATTCTACATCACTTAAAATAAGTCCAACCCTTGGCCTTAGGATACCACTAATCTAATTTCTGTCTCTGTAGATTTACCTAATTCTGCACATTTACATAAACAAATCGTGCATGTGTTCCTTTGTGTCTGACTTTCACTTAGCAAGAAGTTTTCAAGTTTACCCAGGTGGCAGCATGTATAAGAACTTCATTTCTCTAATTTGCTTGAATATTCCATTGTTGGCTATATCACATTTTATATACCACCCATCAGTTGATGGACATACAAATCATTTCCACTTTTAGCTATTATGAAGAATGCTGCTTTGAACACATACACATTTCTGTGAGGATATATATTTTCACTTCTCTTAGGTATACAAATAGGTAGGAATGGAATTGCTGGATCACATATAATTCTATATTTAGCCTTATTGAGGAACTGACAGAATATCCTCAAGGGCAGCCAAACTATTTTACATCCTCAATTTACATTTACTTTTACATTACCTTTTAAAAACTAGCAGTTTGCATTCCTACCATATCCTAACACTTGAAATTATCTGTCATTTTGATTATAGTCTCCCTAATAGGTGTGATGTTGTATCTCATTTTGGTTTTGACTTGCATTTCCCAGATGCATTTTGAGGATTTTTTTCAGGTACTTATTAGTCATTGAGAAATCTCTACTCAGATCCTTTGCCTATTTTTATTTACTTTTCTTTCTATAATTTAGTTGAAAAATTTTTTATAAATTCTAGATAAAAGGTCTTCATTAAATCCATGATTTGTAAATGTTTTCTCTCATACTGTGGGTTGTTTACTCACTTTCTTGATAGTGTCCTTGAAACACAAAAGATTTTTAATTTTTATGAAATCCAATTCATCTATTTTTAATTTTGTTTCTTGTGCTTCTGTGTCATATCTAAGCATACATTGTCAAATATGAACATAAGATTTACCCTTATATTTTCTGCTATGAATTTTATAGTTTTAGCTTCTACATTTAGATCTTTAAACCATTTTCAATTCATTTGTATGTACAATGTGAGGAAAGGGTCCAAATTCATTCTTTTGCCTATGGCTATCTAGTTCTCACCATTTGTTGAAAAGACTTTTATACTCATTGAATGGTCTTGACATTCTAGTTAGAAATCAGTTGACCATAAATACATGGTTTTATTTTATCCTGCCCTCTATTCCATTGATCTATATGTCTATCCTTATGTTAATACCATACTCATTTCTTTTTATGTTTTTTTTAATTTAAAAAGAGAAAGAGAGAGACCATGAGTGGAGGGAGGGGCAGAGGGAGAGGAGAAGCAGACTGCCCACTGAGCAGAGAGCCTGATGTGGGGCTCAATCCCAGGACTCTGGGATCATTACCTGAGCTGAAGGCAGAGGCTTAACTGACTGAGCCACCTAGGTGCCCCAGTGCCACAGTCTCTTGATTAACATTGCTTTATAATAAACTTGGAAACTGGGAAGTGTGATCTCCTACTATGTTGTTCTTTTTCCAGATTGTTTTCACTATTCTGGGTCTCTTGAATTTCCATATGAATTTTAGGACAACTTACCAATTTTTTCAGAGAGCTCCAGATGGGAGTTTGACTGGGATTACATTCAGTCTATATGTAGATCATTTTGAAAGTACTATTATCAGAACAATATTAGCATCCAATCCATGAACATGGGATGTCTTACCATTTATTTAGATATTTCTTAACTTCTTTTAACAGTATTTTGTAGTTTTCTGAATACAAGTTTTACACTTTTTTAATTAATGCTTTTTGGTTATACAGCAAATAAAATGTTTTTAAATTTCACATTTGGATTGCTCATTCCTACTACATAAAAATACAAATTGATTTTTGTATATTGATCTTGAACCCTGCAGTTTTGCTGAACTTTATTAACTCTAATAGCATTTTCCAGATTTGTGAGTGTTTTCTATATACAAGATAATGTCATCTTTTATATATGTCATATTTATATCCACCTACTTGTTTAAAACTTTTAAGCTCAACACTGCTTCTTGTATTGCATTCTTTTTCTTTGGGCTTAATCTTATTGATGGTTCTAACAGAGATCTCTAACAAAACTGTGAATTGAAAGCTTACTCATTCTTTATCTGAGAATTTTTCTCTTTTATTGCCTTTTACTCATGAATAATTATTTAACTGGATATCGAGCTCTAGGTTAACATTTTGTTTTCCTCAGAATTTTGAAAATATCTTTCCACTGTCTTTTTTGCTCCTCTAATTACTTATGAGAAGTAAATTGTCATTATGCTAATTGGTAACTTTATTTTCCTTTTTTGCTGCTTTTTAAGAGTTTCTCTTTGAATTGATATTCTCCACCAAATTCAACTATGCTGTGTCTCAATTTGAATTTGTTTTGTTTATCCTACTTGGGAAATAGTATGCTTCTGCAATCTGAAAATTCAAGTCTTCAATTCTAAATAATTCAGTCTTTATTTCTTGAAGACTGTTGCTCATCAAATTCTTTTTATCACCATTCCATGAAAATCTTTCTTAGTAAAAGTATCTTGAACCTTATCATGCTGTTTCCCATGTCTCTTGACTTCTTCATAATTTAAATTTATGTATATCTATGTTTCATTCCAAGTGATTTCATCAGATTAATAACCATTAATATGGTTATTAATTCTCTCTTCAGTTATATTCAATTTATGCATTGATGGAGGGTTTTGTTTTTTCAATGACAACATTTTTATTTCAAGTAGTTTCATTTTATTGTTCAACTATTCTTATTTCATTAGCATTTATGATTTGTCATATCAAATTATTATTTATTCTTCAATTACTTTAATATTATATTTAAAGAACTGTAAACCTACTTATTAATATTTTTCAAATTGTTCTATTTAACATCATTTCTCAATATTTTATAGTCATATTCTTTTTCATTCTCTCTCTCATCTTTAGTGAGTAATTTATTTTTTTTCCTTTGTCCCATGTATCCAGGGGGTGTAGAATTATTCTTAGTGATTGAGCTTTTTTGTTTCCTTAAGCCTCACAGTCCAGTATATTCTTCTGGTCTCAGACAGGTTTTTAAAATTAATTTCAAAGCTTGTTATTCCTACTTTATGCATTGACTATAAATTTTGACCACACACTTGCTTTTGGTGCAGATCTAGGTTCTTGATTTTTCTCTCATGAAATTATTTATAATTTTGTCCAGAACAAAGCAGCAACATTTTTTTTATTCTTGCCTAGGTCCATCTGCAGGGATTTCTCTTCTAATGGCCTGTCCTCAAAAGACTCTAGGCTATATCTTATAGTCATCTGATAATCACTTCAAGGTTCCTTCTAGATTTGAATTATCTTTTAGTTTCTGGCATTTGGATTTAGAGATTTCCTTTTCTGTGTGTTTGGTTACGTGCTTTCTTAGTTTTTATGGTATTATATCTAGTATTCTTTCCTGTGTTTACAATTTAAGAGTGATCATAGAAAAGGATTCATGCAAAATTAATTCAGTTTGTGCTTACTAGTAGTTTACACTAGAAAATTAAATAGAAGGAATGGCTTGGACAACTATGTCACTCCCTGATTTTGTACTTTTGGACACATTTTCTAGAGTGCCCAGCTCCATATGGTGGCAAACTATGAAGACATATGTACACTTTAGTTATTCAATCCTGATTCAATTCATATTCATGCCTCATTTATGAACCAACATGCTGTCATTTTCACCACCTATAGTGAGAAATCAGCAAGAGGAGTCCAAATGAAAACAAAAAAACTATTCAACTTCAATATCATACCTAAAACTTTGGTTCTTGTTTTCTTCCACATACAAAAGAGATATAGACCTCAGAGAGTATTTTTATGGACCATGGTCTGTCAAACTGAAAAACTTCAGTTTCTCAGTTTCAACCTTAAAATTTATATTAGATCACATCACTCTCACTGGTTTCCCATCTTATTAAGCTTAAAAAAATTAACTCAGTCCTTGGAGCCTAAAAAGGCCTGTGAATCTCACCCTTGATACTTCTTTATCCTCATACCCTTCTACAGTCTCCTTAGCTCATTTCACACCAGCCATACCAGTGCTTATTGTTCCTCTACATGCTAAGCAAGATCTCATCTCAGAGACTTCAAACCTGCTAGTCACTCTATTTTAAAAATGTATTGAGTAAACCATTTACTCCTTAACTTTCCTCAGTACTCTGGTCAAAGTTCCCTTCCATGGCAACCCAACATAAAATAGAAATCAACACACACCCCTCATTCCCCATACCCTATTTTTTTTCCTCTTTCACAGCACTTATCAGCAACTGACACAGTATCCATATGTTTGGTTATTTGTTTATTATCTGCTCTCTTCTCATAGAATATACATAGATTCCAGGAGGACAAGTTTGGGTTTTTTGGTTTGGGGATTTTGCTTGTTTGGTTTTTAGTTTTGGTGTTCTGTTTTTGTTGCTGCTGCTGCTGTATCCTAGTGGCTAGAAAACTGCCTAGCATATAAAAAGATGTAATCTGAAACACTAAAGGAATACCATAATTTATACTTTTTCAAAAGTAAAAAAAAAAGATGCATGTAAGCAAAATTTGTTTATGGATATTATTTGAAGGATACAGAAACACTTATATCTATATTAGAATATATATTTATAATATAAACATTTTATTTATTCTATGTATTTAATATATTAAGGTTATATAATATATATTATAGATTTTACTATACATGTGTGTATGTACATACACACACACAAACACACACACAAAGACAGTGACAGAGCAATCAGCTCATTGTTTGATCCAAAAGTATGGATGTACTAATAAAAATCCTAAGTTAAATAGTAATGGAGGAAATGTGTGCTTTCTTTTCAAGTAATTTCTCCAAAGAATCTTCTATCTTCACCTAATCCATAGAGGAAACACAAAGAGCCCCAAGAGACTCTCATTATCTGAGTCATTGCCAGTGTTCTATTAGAATACGGAAGACAGGAATTGATGGTAATGATCTCAGTAACATCCCAGGGAAGAAAATCTAGAGAAATAGAATATTAATGCAGAAAATATTCTGATAAACTCGTCCATGCTGTTTATGAATCAGAAAAAATACAAATGAGTATCAGGATTTTAAATAGCCTGAAGTGTTTATGTAAAGCATTAGTGGTTGAGGAAAATAATATTATCACGCCCTAATATATCTTTCAACTATGAATTATGATTAAATCTTAGAAATGCTTTTGAAATAACCAGTTGTACTGCCAAAACATTAAAACTTCAATAATAATAGATAGCTACAGATAGAGGGAGAAAAATGTAGAGATAAAGTCATTTTTAAGTTCCTGATTACTCAGAGGACCTTACTTTTATTTACCATTAATAAGGAAACAGTAATTTTAAATAAACGGTAGGTTTTTGAGAAAGCTAAAAAAAAAAAACAAAAATAAAAACTTAGAGATGAGGCATATTTTGCTAATCAAGTCACCCAACTCAGTCACGTGGATTACAGTGGTATATGATGGAAAGAGAATGGAATACAGAAAGAACATTGGAAATGGAGGTCCACCATTGGCTAATTTGGAGATTTTAGCTATAAATATGTCACATAACATATCAATGTATTCAGCTTGAATCATGAAATAAGTTAGGTGGACAATTGTACCTTTCTTTTCTTCTTCAGTTGTTTCCATATAAATATATTGGTAGTTTTTGCTACTCCTCCTTGTTTGATTAATTTGGCTGCTGACATTAGCCAAAGAATGGTCAATCTATTTTTTCATTTGTCTGCCATAAACAGAGTCTGAGCCAGCAAAAAAACATTGCATAAACCATCAGATTCCCTTCAGAGGCCATACTTAATGAAAAAAATTAAAGGATGATCAAAATCCCTTTTTTGCATACCCACTCCCTAGCTTTTTCTACTTAAATTCCAACACATTTAATATACGGAAGCCATGCTAGACACAAGTCCCACAAATTGTCTCTTTAGTTTCAGAAAATAAAAACAGAAATACTGAGAATGAGGAATTCATGGTTTTTATCCCAAAATGGATTTCCCTAAGTCACTTCTGTGATACTACTCCTATTTGTACAGATTTATATTCTGTGCCTAATTTTCATGGCTTTTTAAGTCATATAAAAAAAAAACATTATTTTTACCAGAATAATTCAACTGGTATGTAGCAGCTGAAATTAACAGTTTGCCCTTAGCCCTATATACTCCTTCTACTCCTTTTAAAAAACCAAAACCAAAACCAAAACCAAAAAACAACAATCAACAATCCCTGTCAATAGAAAAGAGGTTTTTTTGTTTGTTTTTGTTTTTGTTTTTATTTTTTGATAGAGAAGAGTTTAATTTTTGTGGACCTGGCTACCATTTGTGGGACCCTATTTATTTCTCTCTTCTAATAAAATTTGGATGGCTATGGCACAATGTCTCATCTACATCGGCAAGAAGAGAGACGAATACTATTAGCACTTACCTACATTACTTCTTGTCAAAGGGCCCTCACAGCTCTATTCCACTTGACTGTGCATGTACCACTTAAGGCGCTAAAGTATTCTGCTAGTGGGAAAAGCCAAGAAATAACTTTAAATGCTGGTAATGGGTGATCTGACACCAAACAAATTTAAGATGAGGTTAAGAGTTATATACATATATGTGCATTATTGGTAGAATAAACTTTCTACATCAACAAAAACGTAGTTTTCCACTGCAAATTAATAGATTATAAAATCAGTGGGTTTTTCATGACAGCAAGCAATTTTAAAAAAATGGGGGCAGAAATAACTTCAATCTTTCAAGAATATTTTGCCTTTAAAACAACTTTCTGTAAAATCACCTAAAATAAAATATAAGTTAACTCTGATTCTGTGAGTTCAGTGGAGTCAAATTTAACTTGAAAACATCTTTCATTTCTATAGCTACTTTATTATATTTATACAAGACTACAAAAAATTAATTGGGTGATTTAAGTGAGTCAACTGTCACATATATTATGAGCTCTGCATGTGTGTGTTATGAAGCAATGTTGACTATGAGTTCAGCCTTTTACCAATTTATTTAGCCAAGGTTGCTAGAAGTTACTTAATGAGCATGAACACACAAACTGTCAATAAACCTACAGGAAGAAAAGAGGCCCATGACCTAAAAGGACCCCTCTGTTAGGCCAGGGAGATGATGAAGTATGTTAAGTCACCAGTCCTTCTGTGTGATGCTTCTTTGTGCTGCCAAGGCACGTGTAGCAAATTTGCAGAGTTGGGGGAGAAAAAGGGGAGTAAGTGGGAAGGAGAAGGTCAGTTTCTAAAAATTCATCTCACAGCATGTATTAAATAAAAAGCCTGAAAGAAGTACTTTCTCCTCTTAAAATGTAAGAAGGTATGAATATTTGCAGCATCTGCTCTTTGACCTCTCAGTACCTAGGCTACTCCTTGATTATACTTGGCAATCTATTTGATGCTTTCAGCTTATAGAACATTAGATTCAGGGGAAAATGCATACAGGTTACCGATTGAATGAATATATGGAATGGTTAAGAGTAGTGTGGTTCAAGAATTGGGCAGAGGTGCTTGCACCCTGGCTCTACCATTGACAAGCTCTGTGGTACTGGACAAGCTATTTAAACTCCTAAAGCCTGAGTCTCTATGTGTCATATGAGGAAAATAAATAATGCCAACTAAGTGAAGTCAAACAAAAATTTATATACTATAATTGCCTCAGAAGTATTACATTTGTACAGTTGCCAGGGTCCTCAGTTTTAAGCAATAGAGACTGACTTCAGTTTAATTAAACAGAAAAGGAATGAATTGACAAGATATCATTAACTCAGAGGCTCCAATGGAAGAGTGGACAATGAATCTCTGGCAGAAAACCAAGGGATGCAGTTGTAAGAACAGAGGACAGGAACTGATATTGCTGCTATTGGATTCTTTCTATCATACCATTGGGATCCCAACTCCTCCATATTGGCTGGAAAAAAATCTCGAACTGACCCCATTCCCACATAATTCAAAGACAAAGACAAGGGGATATTATTAGCTAAGCTTAACACATATACCTTTATTCTACCAAAGAATAAATGAGAACCCCTTCTGTTTCTACAGTGGGAGATAGGGCCTGTCCACCCATCTCAAAAATTCCTCCATACAGGAATAGAATGGGATATGGGATATGGGACACACCACTAGGTTGTAAAACAAGACTCAATACATTTCAAAGGATCAATATCAAACAATGCATTCTCTGACCACAATTTCAATTCCAATAAATTAGAACTTGTTAATAAAGGATAAATTTTTAAAACCCTATATATCTGTAAATTGTTTAAAGTGGATTTGAATATGATTCAGCCAAAAAAAGAAATAATAAAAAATATTAAATACTTAGAAATGGATGAGAATAAAAATATCAAAACATAGGACAGAACAAATATTTTGAGAGGAATTTATAGTCTTAATGCTTACTTTAGAAAGAAATAAAGTCTAAATCAGTGACCAAACTGTCCAGTTAAGAAGTTAATGACAGAACCATGTTCCTTCACCTCTCTCCCTCTCCTTCACCCTCCCTATTCTCTGGGACACAATATTGAAATCAGGCCAATTAGTAACACTACAATGGCCTCTATGTGTTTAAGTGAAAGGAAGAGTCACATATCTCTCACTTTTAATCAAATGCTAGAAATGATTAAGTTTAGTGAGGAAGGCATGTTGAAAGCCAAGATAGACCAAAGGCTAGTTCTCTTGCACCAAGAAGTTAGGCAAGCTGTGAGTGCAAGAGAAAAGTACTTGAAGGAAATTAAAAGTGCTACTTCAGCAGACATGCAAATGATAAAGTGAAACAGCCTTATGGCTGATACAAGGAGAGTTTGAGTGGTCTGGATACATCAACTTCTATCCAGAAGTTAAGCTACAACATTCCCTTAAGTCAAAACCTAAGAGCAAGGCCTTAAATCCCTTGAATTCTGTGAAGTGTGAGAGAGGTGAAGGAGCTGCTGAAGAAAAGTTTGAAGCCAAAAGAGGTTGGCTTATGAAGTTTAAGAAAAGAATCCATCTCTATAACATAAGAGTTCAAGGTGAAGCAGTGAGTGCTGATGGAGAAGCTGTAGCAAGTAATCCAGAAGATGTAGCTAAGATAAGGAAGGTGACCCCACTAAGCAACAGTTTTTCAATATAGACAAAACAGCCTTCTATTGGAAGAAGATGCCATCTAAGATTTCCATAGCTGGAGAGGAGAAGTCAATGCCTTGCTTCAAAGCTTCAAAGGACAGGCTCACTCTCTTGTTAGGGGCTAATGCAGCTGGTGACTTGTAGTTGGAGCCTATGCTCATTTACCATTCTGAAAATCCTAGGGCCCTTAAGAATTATGCTAAATCTATTCTGGGCTCCATAAATGGAACAATAAAACCTGGGTGACAGCACATCTGTTTATAACATGGTTTATTGAATAGTTTAAGCCTACTGTTGAAACCTACTGCTTAGGAAAAAAAAACCATTAACTTTCAAAACATCACTACTCATTGATAATGTAATCTGGTCCCCAAAAAACTCTGAGGTAGATGTACAATGAGATTAATGTTGCTTTCATGTTTGCTAACTACATCCATTCTGCAGCTCAGGGACTGGGGAGTAATTCAGACTTTCAAATATTATTACTAAGAAATACATTTTGTAAGGTTGTAGCTGCCACAGATAGTGATTCCTCTGATGGAGCCGAGTGAAGTATTGAAGACCTTCTGAAAAGGATTCACCATTCTAGATGTCACTAAGAACATTTGTGATTCATGGGAAGAGATCAAATATCAACATGAACAGGAGTTTTTAAGAAGTTGATTGAAACCCTGACTTTGAGGGGTTTGAGACTTCAGTGAAGGGGTTCCTGGGTGGCTCAGAAGCCTCTGCCTTC
>JAQQSY010002314.1:0-13762 GCA_028646535.1 Procyon lotor
GTGGGAGGTCAAAGAAAGTGTTCCGCTCATGGCTGTAATCCCATTGTTTAGCACAGTGTTCTGTAAGTGGGAGACCCTCGACATGTTTGTGGGTTGCATGAATGAGTGAATTAGTTGAAATAAATGAATGAAAATGAACTCCAAAATCGTGCTTGGCTGGTGGGTGACTAGAACTGCCTCCACACAGCCCACAACCTCCTCCGCCTCACTCTCCCCCTCAAAAAAACAGTAAAACTTAGTGGGCCAGTTGTCATCCAAGGCACAATTTTTCTAAATGTAGCATTTTTCCAAAGTAAATATCCTTTTGAAAAAAATGTGAAGAAAGATTCTTGCTTGAGATCTTTTTTTAAATGTCTCCAATGACTAAAATCCTCTTACAGTAAGTACCTAGAGAATTGCATTTGCTTAAAGAAAAAAAAAACTGCTGTTTTTAGTCTTAAGTGTAGAAAGTAGTTGAAAATCATATATATATATTTTTTTTGCATCTAACTGGGAAAATTGTAAAATGGTAGAATTAATTTTGGTTCTAGATTGTTTCTAAAACTCTATCTCAGACTGAGGACTCTTGGATAAAGTAGCATCGTGGAGTTATTTGAAAAAAGTGGGGGGCAAAAAGGCCCTGTAGTAATAACATCAGGAATTTGAAGAAAAACAGTAGTTGTAGAGTTTTGGGGAGTGGGGGGAAGGAAGCTTGTATGGTTTCAAGATGTAAATTGAAATAAATAAAATAAATCTGCACTTTGCTTAAAAACTGTGAACTTGGGTTCTATTAAGAAAGAAGGGGAATTCATTCAATTTGCTTGTTCTTGCACATTCAAGGACCCGGGGACAAATTTTCAAACCAAATTGCTATGTAGGAAGCAAAGCCAACTTGTCCTTCTATCCCAACCTTTGGGCAAATGAGATTTGGAGAGCCGAAGAGGTTTCTGGAAAAGGATACAGTGGTGGTGACATTGCAAAGCCTTCTAAGCATATCTTTCTTTACCTAGTAGAGGCAGAATATCTTTTTATTCTTGCATGCCTACTCTGCAATCGACTGGTAGTGGCTAAATGAATAGTTTTTGGAAAAAAGTGCTATGACTGATTGGTAATGTCTGCCACAGACACAGGAGTGGAGAGTGTGTATTTCCTGGCATATGGTCTTCTTTTCTCTCCTAAGTGTCCTAGGCAGAAGGGGAACATGAGGAAGGTGTGGCACATCTGAGCCTAACACTTCTCACTCCATTTCGCACAGATACTCCAAGATAGCGTTTAGATTCGAGAAAGCTCTCAAGACGGACATGACACAGAAACACACTTTGGGGGGAAATTTTCCTTCCTTCACTGGACTTCTTGGAATAGGATACCAAATGAGTGACTCCCGCTCAGCATCAGCATGGCCAGAAAATGCCATTTCCTTCCATCTGGTTACCCTCCGCTCGACTCTGTCATTGTGAAAGCCATATGCTGCTGAAACAACACTTCCTCCTTGGAATAAAAAGGTCCTTTTCATAAGACTTATTAAGTCTGAGTATTGATCATATTCATCAGTATTCAGTCTGCTTGCTGTCCACGATATTTAAATGAGGGGAAATGAAAAATAGGAAAAGACAAGCTTAGGATCTTCAAGACACTGACGAATAAGTAATGATGGGGAAGAAAGCAACAGTGACCATAAAAACAAAAACAAAACCAAAACCCATCCCAAAGTTAAAAAAAAATCCACAAGTAGACTCTTAAGTTTTAATATGAGTCAGTATTTCGAAAATAAGAGTAGAGATGATTAAGGAGATGAATTCACATTTGAATAGAGTCCAAATGACTTAAGAATTATTTGGATTCAAATATTTCAGTTGGACAGGGAATGATATTAGAGTTATATGATACATTAGGGGTTGAAATGAAATGGAAATATTTCTTTCATTTAAAAGCAATTTTCTTGCTTTTGTAGTCTTTGAGAGTTTCTTAGCATGTAAGTGCCAACCACCTTCTCCTCCTTTACTTTGGACTCACGGACTCAGATCCAGTTTGTTCAGGGGGGAAATGGAGTCTGAATTCATGAGGACTCCTTTTTTTTTTTTAATATTTTATTTATTTGATAGAGGGAGAGAGATCGCACGTAGGCAGAGAGGCCAGCAGAGAGAGGGGGGGAAGCAGGTTCCCCGCTGAGCAGAGAGCCCGAGGTGGGCTCCATCCCAGGACCCCGAGATCATGACCTGAGCTGAAGGCAGAGGCTTTAACCCACTGAGCCACCCAGGTGCCCCCATGAGGGCTCCTTTTTTAAATCACATAGTTGCAAGGGGCTCCATGTAGAGTTGAGAAGTCAGTAATTTCGAATCCAAATTAGAAAGTTCTGGTAATAGTGACAGAGTGCAGTCACACCTGAATTTTGTGCTGGCTTTAGAGCTTCCAGATCACAGAAGAGACCGCCAGGAGATCCGTCACTGGTTAGTGGGGTGAAACAGGAAGTGCCAGTTTAGAAGGACAGGAAGCACGCGGCTGAGCTCTTCTCCACTACTTCTCAAAAACACAGTAACTGTGGTGGCCCCATCAAGCGAGATCTAACTTTAAACCCAGCAAACATTTACTAAGCACCTACTATGTGCCAGGCCCTGTATTAAGGGCTCTTACAAATGGTGTCTCATTAAACCCTCAGGATAAGCAGAAACTTCCTAAGGGACTCATTTCTCAGTCCTAAGTGTGGATTTTTATAGTTACCCGACAATAGGGTTTCTAAACCTCAGCACTATCGGCATTTAAGGCTGGATAATTCTTTTTTTTTCCCATTAAAAATTTTTTTCTTTGTAGGATTTATTTTATTTTATTATTATTATTTTTTAAGTAGGCTCCAGACCTAGCATGGAGCCCAACATGGGGCTTGAATGCATGACCCTGAGATCAAGACAAGAGTTGGATGCCTAACCGACTGAGTCACCCAGATGCCCCTAGGTTGGATTATTCTTTGTTGTTGAGGACTGTCCTGTGTTGCAGAATGTTTAGCAACTAGCAACGTCTCCGGCCTCTACCCATTAGATGCCAATCGCATAGCCTACTTTAGTTAGGACAACCAAAATTGTCTCTGGACATTGCAAAACTGCCCTCCGTTGAGACCCTCTTCCTAAGAGACAGAGTCGTTTGAATCCTCCAGAAACTCTAAACATTCCTTTTGCTCCGTTCTATAGTCTGACTCAGTGGTTCTCAAACACAAGGAGGGGGTGGTCCCTACATCCTACCGTATATGCCCTACTATTCAGGCAAGCGTAATTTGACTCCATCCATTTTTGCCTTCCCATGTTTACATAAGAACTTAACCTTTCCCTTAAATTTAACACCACTTAAGCCAGACCAGCCCACTGCATCCTCACCTTGACGCTGTGAGGTCGGTAGGATTTTGGCCCGTCTCAAGGGGCCTCTCAAGAGGAGACACTGAGGCTCGTGCAGGTTAAATAGCTTACCACAAACTACACAGCTAGTAAATGGTGGAACCTATTTGATGCCAAGCCGTATTGCTTTTCAGTAGAAAATATGCACAGCGTACGCTCAGTAACTATTAGCGGCTGTTTACCAGTGGGAAACAAATCTGTCTAATTTGATCATGAGCAGTTATTCAAAATGATTGCCCTGAACCAAAAAAGATGGTTTCTACTGGCCGGTTCTCCCAACATTATGGCTAGCAAGGATCTGGCTATTCGGGATGTATGTGGCTACATGCCCCAAATTGGGTTGCTCTTCCCAAACACAAAACAGAAGACACCCAAACACAGGTTAACTACCCGTCAAAACAAATCAGATCATTTCCCTCAGAGCTACAAAAAGACCAGAGTGTTGGCAGGTACTAGAAAATAATCTCGATCACACTTGCCACATCACAGCATCATTACACACTTACTGCTACATTTCCCCCGTGTGGCTGAGGGCTTTCTGAGGTCAGGGCCTGACTTACCCATCGTCACCTGACCCTGGTCCCAAACTACATTTGCTGAGTTAGTGAATAATACATGAAGGCCCTTTGTAACCTAAAATTTACACACAATTTATCTCCATTCTCTCAGTAACTGTGGGTGGTATGTATTTTTAAGATCCTCTTTTTCACTGGAACAGATGGGCGCTGGGGGAGAGAAGGTGACTGGCCCAAGGTCACTCCCGGTGACCCCGGTAGACTGTGGTTGTCCAGGCTTTGTACTCAAGTCTGGAGCTTTGAAGCCCTGATCTCATGCTTCTTCCAATTAGGACTTCCAAGGTAAAGGTGTGTTGGGAACCGCAGGTGCCGGACTGGGCCCTGATGCCTAACGTTTCTGAACCGTCTCTGTATTAAGCAAATTGAATATAGGGAAATAGCTGCCTACATGCCTTTAATGTACATGGATTCAGTCACATCTGCTTGGGGAGAGAGGGAGAGCCATGGAATACGTGTGGGGAGTTTCCATAGCAGGCTACGGTGTGTGTTCGTGTCCAGGAGGGTGTGGACGGGGCCTGAGATTCTCACCCCTCCTCCTCACAGGAATCATCAGCCTTTCCTCGTGTGTGGCCCTTGGTGTCCTGGGTGGGAGTCCAGTCTTTATAAATGTTTTCCAAGTGTTTAAGGATCATCGTTTCTCATATAGTCTGACCCCTAACTTAAGGAAATTGCTTCGTCCTAGTCTCAGCCAAAGAATGGTGTGGCTAGACAGAACCCACTGCATTGAGAGACTATGGATGACCGGTGTGGCTACTTCCTAAGAGATTTTTTGAGGGATCTATGTGACTATCACCAAACATGCTGATTTTTGACCCCAAGATATACTTGAGAATCGCTGGAAAATCATCAAAACCAGACCTTATGCAAGAGATCTGTGAAGACATAAAATAAGAAAGGACAACTTTGACTTTTTTTCTTTTGAGGGCTCAGCATTGTTCTAGGAGGTTCGCATATACTAACTTATTTCGTCATCTTAACATAACTATTTGGTAGATCCTAGCATTATTGTTTCCATTTCAGAGATGAAAAAAACTGAGGTACAGAGAGCTTTGGTAAATTGCGCAAGGACATAGCTAGAAAGGGACAGAATCAGCATCTGAACCCAGGTAGACTGGGCCCTCGACACTGCACCACACTTTTATCTCCCAATCAGGCAGTGATCCCCAGGAGACTGGAACTAGACCCTCATTTTCCCATCTCCTCCAGACCTGACCCTGTCCTGTAACCACTGGGCCTCCCACGAAGACTTATTTGGATAGGAACCAACCTCTTACGTTGTTGCCTGTCCTTTGAAACACTTTACAAGAGAAAGAGAAGCCAGGAACTCAACATTTTGAGGCTATCTACAGCCTGGTAATCACAAAAAGGAGTGGAAACAGGGTGATAAAATGAAATATAAACAGCCTCACCATTGTCTACAGAGTACATTATAATGCCTAACAGCGGCTGGTTGCTCTCTATAGAAACCACCACCCCTTCGCAATGTTTTGTGTTACCATTTCTGTTAGTGTGAACGAATTACAAATAAAGACTTACTTAAATATTTTAGTGAGAACGCTACTAATTGGGCCAGGGGTGAAACGTGGGTCTATATTTGTTCTCTGAAAAATGCTTTGCGAAGCCCAATCGCTTCCGGGAGGTAGCAGGGGAAAGGCTTAGCCTACTCAAGACAACTGTTTTCAAGCAAGCTGACAACCACTTTGCCAGGGTTCCTTTAATGAGCTAATTACAAAGGGCTCTTAGGTGTTCTCTGCAGCCAGTCCTGGAGGAGCTCTACTTAAGAAACACTGACTTGAGTCATTAGCACCTGAAGTACTGTGAACACTACAGCCTCTGAGGAACTCACAATGACATGAATGTATCCGCCACTTCAGACTGAGCTCCTGCAACAGTCAGGACTTTTTCAGTGGCAAGCAACAGAAAGCCAGTGCAAGCTGGCTTAAAGAGAAAGGAATGTTTGCCAGCATTAGGCATGGCTGAACCCCTGTGTTTAAAGGATGTCAGCAGGAAACTGACTTTGTCCATTTCCTGGCTTTTCTTCCTTTGTGTTCCCTCCATTCTCAAGCAGGCTTCCCCTAAGTGCTGTGGAAGCTGTTCCTGGCTGTACATTCTACCAGCTTAGCATCCCAGTGGAAAGAAAGCACCTATTTCTCAATAGGAAAGGCAAGGAAAAAAAAAAAAAATCCCAGGTTAAGATTCTTTGGCTGTGATTGGCCCAGCTTGGGTCACGCCCATCCTTGAGCCAATCCCAGTGGCCAGAACAGTGGCCCCGTTCTAAGTTAGGACTGGGTCACTGCCTACCCCTAAAACCAAGACCTGGGCGGGCCCCTCTGAACCGCAAGGATCAAGGAGGAGGGCATTTTCCCAGAAAAATATCCAGATTCTGATGCCAGACCAGGGGTGGGGTTGTGAATGCTGGGCAGTCAAAACCAGTGAGTGTCTCTGGAGCCTTCTCTTTAAATGATCTCGAACAAGCAAGGTGTTAGCAAGCAGAGGAACTTCCTGTGGTTTACAAGCACAATCTAGATATTTGCTTAGGATAGCTGAGGTTTAAAACATGGCCTGTATTGACTACAACATTTTGGAAATATTTTCTGCAAATTGCGCTCACCCACATGGCTTGAAGTTTGGGGAGTTTTCTATCTTTCCTTTTTTTTTTTTTTTTTTAATTCCTGGAACAAGTCCTTAAGAAAAAGAGGAACAGAAATGCCACAGGATGATTTGAAACAGACAGACGACTCTGAGAGCAGACAGATATGGCAAATTAACACGCAGTTGACATTCCTTCTGTCCCAATGACATCTCTTATGTTGAATAATATTCTCAGGGTTCCTGTCTCTCCTTTTTATGTTAATTACTTTGTTCCTAATTACAAAGCAACACCTGCCTAACAGAAAGAATTGAAAACATCTGGAAAGCATCAAGGTGTGCACAAAAGCACACACGCGCGTGAACACACACCGTCAGCTACCATTTTAATTAGAAACATCTATTTAATGAATACCAGGCCCTAGGTGTTATCCAGGCACTATTTAGACCCATTTCACAGATGAGAAAGCTGAGGCTCTGAGCATAAGTGTTGAAGCTGGGAATTGAACTCATGTGTCTGACCTCAAAGCTCTTGCTCTTATCTACTCTATTACGCCTCCAACTATCCTATCACCCAAAGCTTTCCAAAATTTAACCTTACAAAAATGGCATATTGTTCATCATGTTTCACGACCTGCTTTTTCATATCCCACATTTTCTTATGTCACTTACTAGGCTCCAATGCAATATTTTTGGGCTGCATTGAATCTATCATTTGGCTGTGCCATAATTTACTCAACGAATACTTGAATGTTGGACATTTAGGTTGCTTCTAATTTTTCAGTATTATGTTAAAGTTTTAGTGAATCACCTTGGGGGAACATTTTCACATACATCTCTGTTTATGTCTTTCAGATAAATTCAATTCATAGAAGTGCTGGATCAAAGAGATTGTGTATTTTTAATGTTTAGTATCTATTGTCAAATTGTTCTTTAGAAAGGCAGGCCCAGAGTACAAAACCACAGCAACATAGGAGTTTTTGGTTCTCTACTCTGTGTCATTATGCCTCTTCCTCAGACATTACTAGTCATTAGCCAATTGTGCCTCCCATCCCCTGCAAAGGAAAATGGGGACCTTTTCAAAATATAAATCATTTAATAGTATTTAAATGGTTTAATGCAAACACAGTGGTAAAACTTTGTCAGTAATAATTTGCATCCCGATCATTGTTACTGTCCGCATTGGGAGAGCTCATGAGATTTTTTTCCCCAGCCCACTGGGACTGAATCCATAAGCTTGGCACAGGACTCTAGCCAGTACCATTAAGATAACTGGATACAAGTCAGTAGTGATGTGTTGGCTTCAGTGAAGGACACCATAGGGCTGACCTGCCATAATAATCCTTGCTGATGACTTGGAGCGGTTACGTTGACATGGAACCTGTCCCACCCAACTTGCCTCTGTATGGAAACCACCCTGCTTCAGGGAGTCCCTGTCAGCTGTTTTGTGTCCCAGGATGGGTCCTCATTGGCCCCGGGGCCATGGCCTATAATATAATTGGACTCAAAACACAAGACAGCCAGACTCTTTAGGGATCTGAGGTTGGAGAACTGAAGCAACTGAAGACAAGTAGAGAGTAGCTGAGTGGAAAGTGGGGCTTTGGAGGGAAGATTCTGGTCAAGATCCCGTGGCTCTGTGTCAGGCACAGGCATGGCACGCAGTAAGTAGGTGCTCAACACACACTTGTTGACTGAAGAATGGCTTCGATTACAGAAGATCTATGCTTTTCTACTCTGTTCAGGTAGCCTTCCTTCTGGTAGCCTTCCTTCAGGAATGCCTCCAGGTATTGTAATTCTAAACTGTTACTCTAGCAGGAGGAAGGCAGGTTTCCAAAGGAATGGGAAAGAGAGGTCTACTTCGTATGACCTGATACTGTCCTCTTGATCCACTTAAATTGAGAGGTGAAGTGTAGACTCCTCAGTTCTTGGGGCCTCTAATGGTGCAACACCAACATCCTTTTCCTGCGTCCACACCCACACTCCCCCTTGGTATATTTCCACTCCAGGACAAGCCCTGCACTTTGTCCTGTGTGCATTAACCCTACTGCTTCTCAAGCCTGGAGTATTCCTCCTTCCATCTTGGCCATGGAAATCCTACAAGGCCATCACAAATACCACCCTTTCCAGGAACGTTTTCCTGGTCTGCCCTATTTAATTTTACTCAAAGCACTGGTCAGGACCTAAGATTCCCTTACTTGTTTGTATGATTATGGTCTGTCTTCCCTGCCACGAGGCTACTCGGGAGAGATCCTGTCTGTCTTGTTTATGGCTGCATCCTTGGGCCTTAGAACAGAACCTGGGACATCATAGGAACTCAAAGAACCTATCTCGACTGACCTGGCCTTTGGGTGTCACCCAAACAAGACCAGTGAGAGATTTTTGTCTGGAAGTTGGACTCTTGAGGGTAGAGAATAGGCACCTGTTGAGTCATCCAGTGGTCATCTGCCATGAGTCCCTACAGCCAAGAGCCACAGGTCTGATCTTGTCTACCCTCTTCCCAAGGCCTGGCGGCTCATCTCTTCTTTAATTCCAGAACCACACCATAAGCTTCCAAAAACTTACTTCTTCCTTCAGGTGACTCTCTTTCCATTCCTTGTCATCATAGAACCCTAACCATTACTGATCTTCATAACTGACATCCATTGGCTCATTTGCAGCAGAGGAAACTGAGGCAGGGGCTTGCCCCATGTCCCAGCACCAGATTTAAGAGGGTTTTCTGCAGTTCCTATTAAGCTTGGCTGATCAACAGCCAGCTCAGAACAAGATACAGTCCCCTCACTGTTTTCTAACTCCCCAACTGGCCTTTGGCAACCTGTCCTCCACTTGGCAATGAGGAAGTGACTGTGATCCTCCAGAAGCAAAGGGCCAGGTGGGAGGTGTTGAGTGCCATCTGGAAAGCTGAGGACTGAATGTGTTCCTGGGTGGCTTCTGGGGGAGGCACAAAACCAAGCTCCTCTCTTTTGGGGCTTGAGTCCCCCGGGGCTTCTATGCCTATCACAGACCATCTGACATTTGGGGGCCACATGCCCTGAGCCTCTTCTCAAGCTCTTGTCCACTCTGATTGGACTCGATATGGAATTTAAGACATGGCATTGGGATGATTCCTTGACCTGCTATCTATCAGAACCCATGTCTCAGCATCATTTACCAAATGTTTATTGAGCACCTACTCTGCATGGCCCTATTCTAGAAAGTTGGGGTATAGCAGATCCTGGCCTTCATCAAGCTTACTCTCTAGCAGGGGGAGATAAACAATAAGTAGTAAATCATAACAAGCAAATTACCTAGTATATTAAAAGGTTCTAAATGCTCTAGAAGAAAAAGTAAAGCCAGGTAGTGGGGGTTCGGAAGAAGCGAAAGGACAGGTTGCAGATTTAAACAGATTACTTGGGAGTGGTCTCACTGAGAACAGACTGGAAGAAAGAGTGGGCTGCATTCCACTCTTCCTGTGCCCGGCACAGGGTGTCTGAGGCCTAGGGACCACCGCCCACCAAGGCCCTAAGTGAGGAGCTTGACAGTCCAGCAGGTTTGAGTTCCCATCTCAAATGATCTACTATCTGTCTGTGTGAGCTTGGGAAAGTTAAGTAAACTCTCGGAGCCTCAGTTTCTTTATCTGGGCAGTGGGGATAAAAAACGAGAGAATACCCATAAAGCAGCTGGAACAGAGCTGATCATTCATAACGGCTGCTAAGTATGGGCCTTTCCCAATCCCAGAGATTTGGGGAAATCACTGCAGGAAAGTCAGAGGCAGTGGAGTGCAGTGATTTAAGACCATCGGCCCCAGCTCTGTCATTTAGGAGCCCTGTGACCTTGGGCTGGTTTATGTAACCTCAGTCTCCTCTCTTTAAAGTGAGATAATAATAGCAACGACATCAGAGAGGCGCTGTGAGGAATAAATGAGAGTATCCTGGAACGCGCTCAGGAGGTGGGCTGGGCTCTGAAGAAGCACTCGATGAATGGCAGCTATTTTTTGGCTGAAACCATGGGGAGAGAGGCTTTCTTTTCTTGGTAGGATTGCTAAGTTGGTAAAATGTGAGCTGGGAGCTGCTGGGGGCTATCTGTGGGAGGTCCTGCCTGCAAAGGAAACCAACCCAGAGAAGGCAGAGCTGAGAGGTGAACAGAAAGGGACTCCCGATGACTTTTTTTTTTTTTTAAAAATGGAACTTTAAAGCATAATATTAAAAACTTATTACCACGGGGTTAGACCACGCATGCATTTAGCTAATGCAAACCCAATGCCGTGTATTGTGTGTCACGCTGAACTTGGTAAGAAGGAGGAAGTGAGTTCGAGACTCAGGAAGCAGCGTCAGGGTGGGAGGTGTTGAGGGCTGTCCAGAAAGGTGCGGATGAATTTGTTCCTCCTTGGCTCCTGTAGTTGAGGGAGGCACAAAAGCAAGCCCGGCACACTTCTCCCCTGCAGGAATCCTGCCTAACCACCCCAACGTTTAGCACCAGGGTGCCCTTTTGCAAACCTCCCCAAATCTCACCAACCTGCTCATGCACCTGTTTAAGAAAAGGCATAGCAACAAAAAAGCCACTATGAATTATTCTCTGCTTTTAAAGGAATTTTTTTCCCCTTGCACTAGCGCTGAAAATCTAGTCATATGCTTAAGTGTAGGAGGTATTGTTTATTCATTCTATGGACAATTCTGGCTGTACTTTGGCTATGCAGGCCCTTGCTGTGACTCCGGAGCCCAAACCCATCCCCCACCCCCCGACCTCTGCTGCCTGCAGGTTGCGATGGGGTGGTTTTGGGTCTGCGGCCTGCAGCCCACTGAGTGGGTCGACAGCTCCCAGCCAAAGACCACACACCGGCCCCAAAAGGCCACTCTTCCTCCGGTTCTTGTGAACAAGTAACACATCCATTCACTGACTTCCAGCTTTATGCATGACTAAGTGCCACTTTCTAGGAAACTACTAAGTGACTTACTACGATTTACTAGTCATAACTAAAATTAGGATGTTACTAGGGTTTACCAAGATCTGAGCCGTGGTGCTCTTCTTGGAAGCCTGGCTCCTGCTCCGTGTTTGCCAACATTGGAAAACTCCCACTGAACGAATCACAGAGTAGATAGAGGGCAAAGGACGAGATGAAGGGGTTTTGGCCTCATCTAAGTGAACCCAAGGTCAAAAAAAAAAAAAAAATTGAGAGCCACTGTTCTAGAATCTGGAAATTCAGAAATCCCCTCTCCACGGTGCTTTTGCTCACCCCAACACACACCCATGTCAAGAGCCTTGACATGTCCAGCTGCCCGTAAGTTAATCTGGACTCTGCACATTTAAACCATAATGAGTTATTCACACAACACACTCTAGACAACTAGTATCCATAAATAACATTAAAATTCCAGTTCTGACCTCCAAATGCCTGAGACCTCCTTCCTACGTTTAATGAACATTCATTAAGATGAAAATATATCAGACACATTTTAGTTCTGGGGCATATGGTGATAATCCAGCCTGTCACATTTCCTATCTGCATGAAGCTTACAGTCTGGTATCAGAAAAAGATATCATGCAAGTAAGTAGCAAAGCAATGATATTAATCTGGGCGCTTAAAAAACAAAACAAGGTATGGAGGTGGAGAATAGCAGGGGAGGCCCTATGTAAACACAGTAGTCAGGATTCTGCAGTTGCAAGAACAGAAAATGATGGCGGGATTTGGCTGGAAAGACGTGAGGTGGCTCCCCGAAGCAATGGAAAAATTGGACCAGGGGTAGGAAGGCCAGGAACCAGGGAAGTTCTGGGGATCTATCTAGGGTGCAGGAAGGAGAGGACTGTCTTAAATGTTTCACATACAGCAACGGCCATGCCTCCCAGAGATGGCCTATAGTTCCCCATCCCTGACCAACTTGGACATGCGACTTGTTTTGGCCAATGGAATGTCAGCAGATGTGACTCATATTCACATGTCAGATCTGAACTAAGAGCTTTAAGAGAGAACTGTCATCTGCTGTTTGCCATCGGCCATAAAGGCAACTTGTCCCAAAGCGGGACTGCTCCTTCAGTCCATGTCCCAGAGCTCCGCATGAAGCGGAGCTGCAACACCTGAAATGTAATAGACATGAAATAAAGGTTTGTTGTTGTAAGCCACTATGCTAAGGGCTGCTCGTTACTGCAGCATAGCTGACACATACACTGAAAATGATGCTCTTACCCCCAAAATTCGTATGGCTGTTGGGCAGACAAAATCAATGGACATTGACTACTGAAGGCATCACTAAGAAAATGACAAAAAAGCCCAAGCCTAAAAGCCTGCAAAATACTCAGCCTACGCAAAGAATCAGGTAAAGAGTGTTCGAGGCCAGGGAACCACATGTCCAAAGATGTGAAGTAGAAAAGCAATTGGTATTGTTAAGAAGTTGAAAGAAGGTTGGCATGGCTGGAACATCCTGGTTCTTGGTCCTCGCTCTGTTTCCATTGTCCCTGTTTCCAGCCCTTCAGTTTGAACTCATATTTGTAGTGCCACTCTCACCTCTGTGGACTTGGGGCCCACCTCAAGTTCACCATCCCTGATCACACACCTCTGGAAGGACTCAGCTTGCAATCATCTCTGGTTTACCCCACTCGTAGCTATTGGGGGTATCACAGTTGCCCAAACAGCAGCTTGAACCCAGCCTGAACCCTCTGGAAACACAAGACCAGGCATCAGACAAGGGGGGCTTTCTCCCCCATCTCACTACCCAGGATCATTTTGTGGGACTCCGATTCAGCACCAGGGAAAGAGAAATCCCTCCACATATCTTCTAATTGGTGGCCACACACAGCTCGTCAAGCTTAATTAATGAGGCTCTATCAACTCATTTCTGAGGTCTTGGTGGAAAGTTGAATTCTACATGCAGTTTGGGGAGACAGATGGGTGGGTGTGTACGCATGGTTCTCTGCAGGAAGTTGTTTTCCTGGTAGGCACTCATTGGACACTCAGTCTAAAGCAGCCAACATCTCAAGCTTATTAGACTGGATGATGTATCTGCTCCTAAATCCTATGAAACAGACCCATTTTAAGATACCTGCCTGCACTCAGGCCCTATGTCTAAGAAGCTGCCTCCATCCCAGCCCAGGAATATTTCCCAGGGGCTTTCCACTTCTCAGTAGGCTTCCTTGTTCTTCACAGACTCCCTGTCCTTGATTCCTGAGAGAAGTGTGTCTTTTTTTTTTTTTTAATTTTTTAAAAAATTTTATTTGACAGAGAGAGATTGAGATCACAAGTAGGCAGAGAGGCAGGTAGAGAGAAGG
>JAQQSY010002316.1:0-13759 GCA_028646535.1 Procyon lotor
TTTTTTTAAAGATTTTATTTATTTGACAGCGAGAAACACAGCGAGAGAGGGGACACAAGCAGAGGGAATGGTAGCGGGAGAAGCAGGCTTCCCGCGGAGCAGGGAGCCTGATGCGGGGCTCGATCCCAGGACGCTGGGATCTGACCTGGGCCGAAGGCAGACGCTTAACGACTGAGCCACCCAGGCGCCCCATTTTTCCCCCAATTTTATTGAGAAGTAATTGACATACCTCATTGTATAAGGTGGATATGGCATGATGGTTTGATTTACATAGGGGATAAACTTTAGTAAAATGAATTTTGAAGTGACCCAGAGCAGTGAAGGAAACATGGTTTTTTTTGGTATTGTTATGTTCAGTTAGCTACCATATAGTACATCATTAGTTTTTGATGTAGTGTTCAATGACTCATTAGTTGCATATAATACCTAGTGCTCATTTTTTCCTCTCTTAACTAGGAAACAAGAAAAAGTGATCCCTTGACCTGTTTTCAGTGAGTGCTCTAATCAGTGCAAAATCTTTTCTCAAATGGGAGGTGCAATTCTAGTAACATTTGGAAATAGCTTGAGGCGTGAAGATTCATAGGAAAATGAGTGTCAAAATTGATTCATGGAAAAGCTAGGGACCTATGAGCATAGTTTTGCTTTTTAAAAGATAATGTTATCTAATTTCTATATCATGAAAGTCACCTTTTTACCGTTTACAACACCATTGCTTTTAGTATATCCACAAAGTTGTGCAGCCTTACCACTTTCTAATTCTGGAACATTTTTGTCACCCCAAAAGAAACCCTGTATACATAAGCAGTCACTACCACTTCTGCCCCTGGCAGCCACTTATCTATCTTTGTGGACTTCCCTGTTGTGGCTGATTTAGGTTTTAAGAAGATGTTTGGATTATAGGGCTATAGTAATAAAAATGAGATGAAGATAGCATACCATACTATCATAATGACCCAGGCATAGAACAGATTTATGGCTTCTGTTTAACAGTTTGCAAACAGTTCATTGCAGTATGTTGGTATGAAATATATTAGGACATATATTGTTAACTGATGCTTTTAAATTCTTAGCATCGTGTTTTGGGAGTATACTGCTAAATTGATTGGTTCTAGTATAATACGGTAGTGGTTAAAAACAAGCTTGTTAATGATAATGATGACCCAAATGATGTTCTTTCATGCTTAACCTCGAAGATCAAGCTGAAAAAGTAATCTAAAACACAAAAATGTTTTTCTGCTCTTAAGCCAATTGCCTGGTGACTCAGTTTCAGCAGCTTAGCATCATTTGGGTCATCAGTATCAAGTAAAATTGTATTGGTTTTATACTTTTAGATTTGATTTGTAAATTTGTTTTGGTTTTATAGTTATAGAAGGGATATAAGCATGTGAATTTTATATCTCACTTATATATCTTTATGTTATATTTTAATAAGAATATTTTAAGTCCACTCTGCCAGGAAATAAGAATTTTTTCCCTTTAAAAAAAGGGTACATAACTAAATTGAACAAATACTATTTCAGACATCTGCAAACCCTGCTTTTTCAGCTTAAGGTCAAGGCTGTATCTTCTTTCTGTTAACCATAGTGTAGAATGTATTCCTTCATATCATAAATGCTTCGTGTGAAGATTCCAGATTTCATGTCAGCAAATGTTATGAGGAACATAACATTTCTGACTGTATAATGAATATTAGAGAATTGTTAGATCAGGCAAAAACTGAAATGGTCATTACTTACTGGAAAGCCCTAAGGAAGGATGCAGAGAATGACTTCAAGAGAATTCTTTCCACTGGTAAAACAGTGAAGTGCATTATGAATGTTGCTTGGTAAGTGGGTGATGAAGGTTTTGAGCATGTGGTTGAGGTAATGAGGGAGACCTTATTGAAGGTCAGAGGGGCTAGAGAAGTCAGTAAAAGAGTGGTAGTGAAGATTACGTTGACGCATTGGAACGGGCTAGCTGAGGTGGTGGTCCTTTACGGGAAGTGCTGATTGCTACCTTTCCCAGTTTAGAGCAGAGTTTTAAGATTTCCCATATGATAAATGTTTGTGGAGACTATCTAGAAAGGTATCAAGATTTGCAAAGGAAAAATAAAAAATGGCAATCTGTAGTGTTCTTAATTTTACCTATTTCTGGTGAGCCCCCTCCGCTGCTGTTCTTCAGCATTCTTCTCCATAGCTGTTTCCCCCTCATCTGTCACCTGTTCCTTCTGCCAAGAGTGATGCCAACAACCTGTCAGATGTCAGTGCTGAATTACTGCAGCCTGACTGTCTTGCTTTCCAGGTGTCCTCCTCTCCATTCACATAGTACACGTGCTGTGTAGCAGCTGGCACCACTGCTCATGATCGTGGCTTTGATTTTATTTCATGGTTAAGGTGACCATGGAGTGTTTATTTTATTGGTGGTTTATTTGAATAATCTTACAAATAACTTTAGTCCTGTATTTACAAAGTTAATAGAGATCTTAAGATGTCATTGAAATTTTGCAGGGACACTTCATATTATAGGGAAAGTATATGTCGAGTGGACATTATTCTTTGGGAATTTATAAAAATTTCCACATGAATCAGTCCCTCATGAATGTCAAGGGGTTATTGTAGAATTTATTTCTGTCATGTGCTCTTGTGGGATCCTTCAGGGTGAAATCATTGTCTTGTATTTTTGTGGTTTAAATGTTTGGTATTCTTCCATAAAACATACTTGCGTTCTCTCCCATTTTTAGTCTACAGGTAAAATAATTTAAACTACTTCTTTTTGAATGTGATAATATTCAAATACTTTGCTTTTTAAAAATACAGATTGTTTATGGATTATCTGGACAGTTAGCCTAAGTGAAATAAAATGGAATAGCATGTAGTGGGGGATGTCCATACCACGTTGGACAACTCCATGACAATCCTGTGTGGCATGTGCATGTGAGCCTGAAAGTCAGCTGTTCTTTCTTCAGATACACTGAAGAGATGGTACCCTGGCACCCTTGCCTGAAGCTTATTAGCAACTGTGAGCAGAAGCTTTCCAGTCACACATCAAGGCGCTTGATAACAATGGAAAAGGTGAAGAAATTTGAGGTAAATTATCTTAGTATTTTTTGGCTAAATTCTGGAAGAATCCAAAGATTTATTTTTAGTTTTCTTGTAAATGGAGTTTGGAATTGTTAGTCCTTGATCTTGAAAAAGTTACCAAATTCAGGAAGAGGCAGAAGTTCAAGAGGTTTGGGGACGCCTGGGTGGCTCCGTTGGTTAAGCAGCTGCCTTTGGCTCAGGTCATGATCCCAGGGTCCTGGGATCGAGTCCCATATCAGGCTCCTTGCTCAGCAGGGAGCCTGCTTCACCCTCTGTCTCTGCCTGCTTGTGTTCTCTCTCTCTCTCTCTGACAAATAAAAAAATTAAAATCTTAAAAAAAAAAAAAAGTTCAAGATGTTTGTGGGATTTGGTGGAATTTAGAGGGTAGGAGTTGGATATAGAAGTTGAATAGCAGAGTAGAAATAGAAGTTGACCTTAAGTTATCATCTTTGTCACTAATGCAGTTTTAAAAAAAAAAAAGCACACTTAACTAAACAACTGTTGTCTAATTAGCAGTCTACTAGTTACCAATTTTTCTCCAAAAGCAACACCTACTTGATTATAGACTATCCTGAAGAGAAAGTGTCACTTTAGTGGGAAAAGTAATTTGCTGTTAACTGTTAGGGCCCAACACATGTTCTCGCCTGCCCTCTCTGACACACACACACACACACACACACACTCTCTCTCTCTCTCTCTCTTCTTGGGAAGAGTGAAACATCTGTTATTTCATATCCAGATCAGAATTGATATGAATAATGCCTCATAATGGAGCTTAATTAAATCTTCAGAATGTTCCTTGGGCTGTACTTATCTGGATTGACAATCACAGCTTTCCCAAACTAAACTTCAGTGAGCTCCATCTTTGTTTTTGATCTGTAGGGTAAGCAGAAAAGAATAGTGTTACTGCCTGAAGATTTTGACAGATTCATCTCCTCATTTGATTTTTTTCATCTAATTCACAGCTTATGGATTCTTTCACAGTAATGAAAACTAATATTTATTCAGTGCTTTTTGAATATATTATTGTATATTTCTTGTTTTTGTCCTTTTAGTTTTCATTTGATATCTATCTCTAACTTAGATCTTATTACCATATATGGTGATTTGTGCTGATCATCTCCTAAATTATCTCTTTTCCATTTTTCATACCTCTGGTTCTTAATTGTTAAATGACTCTTCCTAGAACACTGCATTCATTATGGTACTACTTTATGCAAAACTTCAGTGACTCCTTTTCATTGCTGAATAAAATTCAATGTGATAGAAATTTTCTTCAGTAATCCGGCTCCAGTATCAGGGCATTTCTGAAAGCTTAAGCTGTTGATGTATATAGTTGATTTGTGTTCACTTAGGGGTGGTTGTGTAGATGTGTATGTATTTTTGTGTTTATATACAGGTATATGTGATATAATTAACTTATGTGTCTAGTTGTCATTTTTAAAACAAGTTTATATTCAAATGATTGTAATGCTTGGAGTGGCATCTTGTACTCATGTTTGTATCATAATTGTTCTGTATATTCTTGAAATTTTAGGTTTACATTTAAAGAAATATATTAATATTAAACAGTTATTTTGCTGAGTACTAACATCTTGCTTTTCTTTAAATTGTGTTACTGGACTTTGGTGCTCACATTTTATAGCAGACATGTCATTTAATTGTTGTTTTTTGGAAATCAGAACCTGTTCTGAGGATGATGATCTACCATTAAATATTTAAAGCATTAAGAAGATTCAGAAATGCTAAAAGAGGGGTTTCCAAGTTGTTTGACACAATGGCAGCCTTTTGTAGTGACAATTTTGGATGGACAACGTTTATTTGGATATACAGCAGAAGTCCTCTTAACTAACCTCCATTTCAAACTCAGTTGATTAACTAGTACTGGCCATTTTTTTCTAAAACACCATTACATATGCCTGTAACATGTAACATACTTCCAGCTGGTGACTTGCTTGATCTCTACTATGTCTGTACACTTCTGTACCTACCAGCTGAATTGTCTCTTTGCCATGAATCAGTTGTGTTTGTTTTGTGAACTGTTTAAGCCAGTAATATTTGTTATGGTAATTATGTATCTTAACTAAATGCTAGTTAGACCAGTGAAACGTGAGTGTGAGAATAAAGTTGTCATTTCTAGAAAAACTTAAGTGGACTACTTCGGAAAGATAGGATCAAATGAGTTGTGAAGACAGACTTTTAGACTGGGAATGAGTGAGATGACCATAAAAGATTGGAAAAAAGTTAGCCTAATCTAGGTTTCTCTACCCGGATTACTTTGTGAGAGTCCTTAAGTTCTTGCATCATTTTACAGAAGCCAAAACTGAAAATCTTGTAGGTCCTGATTCCATACCAAAAGATCGATAAATATACAATTTTTTAATGTTCAGTATATTTACAAAACGTTTTCATTTTTTTTCCTGCTTTTACTGACTTTTTCAATTAACTATAGTATTAGTTTGTTTGGGCTGCTGTTGCAGAATACCCCAGAGCGAATGGCTTAAATAACAGAAGTTTTACTTTCTTACAGTTGAGGAGTCTGGAAGTCTAAGGTCAAGGTGCCAGCAAGTTTGGTTTCTGATGAGACCTCTCTTGCTGAATTGCAGACAGCCACCTTTTTGCTATGTCCGCTGTCAGTCCTGTTGGATTAGAGCCAGACCCTTAGGGTTTCATTTAACTTTAATCATCTCCTTTATGACTCAGTCCCAAGTATAGTCATATTGGGGGTAGGACTTCAGTTTATGAATTTTGGGGGGACACAATTAAGTCCATACCAATAACAATTACCAACATCTATCACAGTGAATAAGAGTCCTCTGTTCCTTTTTGTATTTTTAGATTTTTTTTTTTTAAAGATTTTATTTATTTATTTGACAGAGAGAGAACACAGCAAGAGAGGGAACTTAAGCAGGGGGAGTGGGAGAGGGAGAAGCAGGCTTCCCTTGGAGCAGGGAGCCTGATGTGGGACTCGATCCCAGGACCCCAGCTTAATGACTGAGCCACCCATGTGCCCCCTCGTTTTTTCTTTTTATTTATTTATTTTTAAAGATTTTATTTATTTATTTGACAGAGGGAGAGAGATCACAAGTCAGCTGAGAGGCAGGCAGAGAGAGAGGGAAGCAGGCTCCCTGCTGAGCAGAGAGCCTGATGTTGGGCTCGATCCCAGGACCCTGAGATCATGACCTGAGCCGAAGGCAGAGGCTTTAACCCACTGAGCCATCCAGGTGCCCCATTTTTTTTTCTTTTTAGATTTTATTTATTTATTTGTCAGAGAAAGCACAAGCAGGGAAGCAGTAGGCAGAGGTAGAGGAAGAAGCAGGCTCCCCGCTGAGCAAGGAGCCTGATGTGGGACTCGATCCCAGGACCCTGGGATCATGACCTGAGCTGAAGGCAGCCGCTTAACCAGCTGAGCCACGCAGGTGTCCCCCTCTGTTGCATGTTAAAGTATGCTTTTTTCATGCTTTTCCAGTCAGTTACTTCTCACGTATGTTTGTCTTTTAGTATTTTGAGGGGAGTAAGGCATTTGATAATTTAACTTAGTAACACTGCAGCTCTAAGAATGCACAGCACTTAATGTATTTATTTGAGTTAGTAATGACATTTATGTGCCAGGCACATGAGTAATACATGTAAAAAATAGAAATAGTACCCGTAGAGCTAATAGTTCTGTCTTGATATTAGAAAGCAAAATGAATGACATCAGCATTCTTTATTTTGTGGCCTGCATAAATAGTACCAGCACCATATGATGGTTATGGTGGCTTTGTAACACTGTTCGGAAGAAAATACCCAGAAAGGATTCTAATAATTAATGGGGCCACATATTAAAGCAGTCATTTCTTAGTGGCAAAATTGAGACCTATAGTCATTTCGCATTTGCTTTCCTTTAAGTTTAATTTATTTAGGAAAATCTTTTTTTTCTAGTACTCTTTTCCAGATTTATGATATTTCTTTAGGCAGTCTATTTGATACTTGGAAGAAGAAATAGAGAATGATCTAAGGATGTTTCTGACAACTTCTACATAAAAATGCTAACTAAGGGCACTCACCTTAGATGTTTTTAAACCTAGAAAGGCAGTGTTAATTTTTGTTTGTTTTTATTATTTTACTTTTGTCCTTTCAAATTGATTTAAAAAGGAAGGAAAAAGCCTTGTGCTCAAATAAGTTTTTGAAACAGTCTTTACTTTATAAGATCAAATTTAGTCAGTGAGTTCTAACTAGTATGCAGTGTACTATAGTCGAAAATACTGTCATGTTAAATTAATCATGTTTGGTTTTGAATTAATCATTTCGTTTCTACCTTCTGCTTGTACGGAGAGGACTGTATATAATTGCAGCAAGATCCTAGTCCTTTATAATTAAAGTGATGACATAAAATTGTCAAACAGTTCTCCTACGCGTCTAACAAATTATTCTCGGCCTTGTTCAGTGTTGTTGACTTTGGCAGTGGAAAACTATTAATTGTAGATTTTTACACTCTTGTGTGCTGTCTGCATTTTTGGTTTGTCACTTGTTAGGTTTAACTTCAGTATAACTTTTGGCCTACTTGATACATTGTTATAAAGTGTTCTCCCTCTCCCCTTTTAGAATGTAAACTTAAGTTATAAATGAGAAAACTGTCTAAAGAATGTAGATATTTTATAAAATTTTGTCTTTTCATTATTACTATAGTTTCTAGACTTGCTTGTTGAACATAATTTTTGCTACCCATATTAATGAAAACACCTGATAAGAGAAGCCATTATTCCCTGTTGATACAGTCTGAAAGAGAAGGGAATGCTTTATGCTACGTAGTGTTTACAGAGCATTCATACTCATCTGATCATGTTATTTTGCTAATTTTAGACATTAGGAAGTAGCCGAGCTGAGACTAAAACTCTTCATTGTACTTGAAATTCTTTGACCTATTTTATGCATCATGTTGCCTCTTTACCAAAACAGTTTCTGCTTTTGGAATATGCCAAGGTTAAAAGGCAAATATTCGGAAGTGGCATATTTCTAGTTTCTTTTCTTTTTTTCTTTTCTTTTCTTTTCCTTTTTTTTAAGATTTAAGATTTTATTTATTTATTTGACAGAGAAAGATCACAAGTAGCTAGAGAGGCAGGCAGAGGGAGAAGGGGAAGCAGGCTCCCTGCTGGGCAGAGAGCCCGATGCAGGGCTCGATCCCAGGACCCTGAGATTATGACCTGAGCTGAAGGCAGAGGCTTTAACCTACTGAGCCACTCATGTGCCCCTCTAATTTCTTTTAAAGATCATTTTTTCTCATTGTTCATGGGCCATCATAGAATGGGATTTGTTTTACTAGAATTCGTTTTTCCTGTTGATACTACATGTAATTGATGCTGCTTTATATAGTTGTGGTCACAGCGGTTACTCATATAAAATATTTTTCTCAGATGAATTTCATTGCAAAAAATTGCCGATTTCCAGAGTTGTCCAGAATGGACCAGAATATGAGTGTAATAGTTACAGTTTCAGTGAAAATCACCTAAAACAGTGCTCTGTCAGCCTTTTCCAGGAGGATACTTGGACAGATGAAAGAGTATCCAAAGTAGCCATTTTTGAGATTCCTTAAAATCTTTTTAAACATTCATACAGCTTTTAAAGTCTATAGTATGTTTAAGTGTAAAAATAGTATCTTAAGTTGCCATTGCACTAAATGGGCCATCATGTGCCCTGTTTTGTGGCTTGTTTCCCTGACGTGCTGTGATTTGAGAAATACTGAAGTATAGGTAAGTTGAATTCTAGGTATTATATGGCCACTAATTTAGACTACAGTTATATTATGTGAGCTAGTCCGTATAATTCAGATGATTTAAAATAGGGAATATTGGGCAGTCATAGTGGCAGGTGATGAGAATTAATGTTAGTTTTTAAAATTTTGGCCTGAATAAAGAGTCCACTAACGTGAAGCTGATGAGTGCTTCATTAATGAGAATGGAAAGTGTCCAAAACTGAGGGGTTTGACTTATGGACCAGAAGATTTTGAAGGTATGGAGAGAAAAAGAACCATTAACATGTTTTAAATGAAGAAGGGAGAGAAGAGACACCAAGGTCTCTTGTTTGAAAAAAAATGACTTATGGATGACTTGAAGTAGAAGAAATTAGTCTTTGTGAAAAGTAATTTACATGTTAGAATGACAGTAGTGCTGCTAGTTATGAACTGGTGATTTGCTGACATAATGCTTATGTCTATTTCATTATGCTCTATCTGTTCTCAGGATTAATGGTTACTTGTTTTGGCAGCTATTTGAATTAAAGGTGGTTCTCCCTGGCTGACCTTTCTTTCTGAAATATTTTGGTTTTTGCCTATCTCATGCCAAGACAGTGAATATTTTCCTTTCTGAAAGATTAGTGATTAAGTGAGAAGTATTTCAACCATAGAACGTGCCCAGTGGGAAGGAGACGCTGCTTCCTTTATTAATGAGAAAAATAAGACTGGGCGATACTAAGTAAGAACATGGTTAATTAGATATGAACTTAAAGGAGGTCGTAATAAGGTACAGTATTCATTACCTTCCAAATGTGTATGTATGAGAGAGAGAAAGGCCAAGAAAGACTCTTAAAAAATTGTTTCTAATAGTAAGTCAGAAGGAAACTATTTGTATTACCTATAAATTATGTTTTGACTTGAGATCTTTGAAAAAGGTTTTTTAAGGGTAGATAGAAGCCTGGTGATGCTGCGTATCATGTTGAATTAAGTTTAAAGGATTATGTCATCTACTTATCTCAGATTATCTTGTCCTGAATGGCTTGCTTTAGCTGCAGTTGGTACTTCTTGAATTTGAATCTTAAAGGGTCATCATTTGACTTTTCCTTTTATATACCTTCAACTAAATGATTTTGCCAAGCAAACTGGGTATTTTGTTAATATTATCATGATGGTTTTAAATTACTGTTTCTGGTAAACCAAGAAAAAGCAAAAGTTTATCCCCTACCTACTCCAGGAAGGTAATGGTTTGAGATAGCTGGATTCTAGTATATATCTCTTTTACTTGCAGGAAAAATGCAGTTCTCTGAAGGTAGAGAGCATCTGTTATTATGCTGCAGCTGTAATGGTCATATTTTCAAGCTATGAGAGTAAAACAGTCTTTAATGTACTCATGTTCTACTATAGAATCTTAGAGGTCATTTGCAAAATATAAGTTTGATCTGGGAGTCCCGAGGTATGAATGATTTAGGGAAATAGGAAGTTTATATGTGGAGTCTGCATGATCCTCTGGAACTTCTTTTAAAGTTCTTGAATGACAGATTTTCAACTTGCTAATTTTTTTTTTTTTGTATTTTTATTTATGATATGGTTAACTTAGAATTATCTTTCTAGTGTTTTTCAAATTCAAACATGAACATAGGTCTTCTTCTGCCTTCATGACCCACCAGGAATACAACCATGAGATTTTTAAACTTGTATTTTTTTTGTATGTACAGTTTTTGTATGTACAGTTTAATGGATAATTATAAAGTGAACATCTCTGTAACCACCACCGAGGTTAGGATTATAGCACCCAGAAGCACCCCTTTTTAGTGGCTTTTTCTGATGATAATCACCTCTTCCTTCAGATGTAAGTATTAATGTGACTGTTACAGGAATCACTTTCTTGCTTTCCTTTGTAGTGTTATTGCTATTGAATTGATCTGTAAGCAAATTAATTTTGCTTGTTTTAATCTTTATATAAATGCATGTGTATTTTTGTTAATTTTTCTTTTAATGGATAGTGACAATTTAAAAAAGTCAATTAGGAGAGTAGTCTCCAAATTAAAGCAAAAGAATATGTATGTGCATGCCAGTGCATTTCTTGGTCTATTATTCATCCTTTGCTATGTACTTACTTAGTTTTAACTAAATATTTAGATATAGTAACTAATAAGTTGTCATTTCATTTTTTAAAAATTTTTTATTTTTATTTTTTTAAGGTTTAATTTTTTTTCTCCAAATACGTTTATTTTTTCAGTGTTACAAGATTAATTGTGCATTTCATTTTTATCTGGTGTGTCAGCTCTGTTTTCTTTTAATATTTGAGGTTAAGTTTTGAATTTTATAAAGTTAATGTATCTTTGGTGGAGAGCATGTGGAAAGTACTTAGAGTTCTCTGCTGTAATGATTGCATGAATATCCATGATGATCTTTTTACAGTTAGAAAGAAATTATGTGCTGAGTGCCTGATGTCAAAGTTGAATCACTAAATGTTACTCATTTTCAAAACTTATGTGATGATTTTAATATATATTAAAATATGTTAATAGACTATAGGTAACTTAATATCTTGCAGAAAAATGAAATTTTTAAAAAGTACAGATTACATATGAATACCTAATTTAGGGATAAAGATTTCCAACCTTACCTTGTTCCCACTGAGAGTAATGCTAGAGGTTTCTCTTAATAGTATTGGATGTCAGACTTTTGACCTGCTTGTTCTTGGTTTCCAAATGGCCTAGTGCTGTTTATAGTTGTATAACTTTAGCACAAGTGGTTTCTATAGCTACTGTCCAGTACCAGATGTAGAACAGTGGGAAGCTTTGATAAAGGGAGCAGGATTTTTAAACAAAAGCCGGACATGGGTCATTACCCTGACGCTGAACTGAGGCCCCTTATATTCAGCACTGTCATTTACCTTTCATTTCACTCTCTGATTACAAGAGAATATACTCACTGTTTTTCTCTTCCATCTCTTTGCCTTCTTCCTCTCACCTTATGTAAGAGTGTATATCGTGTATATCATAGCTTGAATCCATTACAAGAATACAGGAGTGAGTCTTTCTTGGCAAAGTTAGATAAGCATTGTTAGTTGGGTGGCTTTCACTATGATGACAGCATCATTGGTTTTCACTTATCATAGAATAAGTTTCATAAGCCATTTGTACTCAGTTGTTTGCAATGAAACTGCTGTTTTATATAAACTACTGTCACTCTGAGAATATAAATGACTTAAGGTTAATACTAGTGAGGTAGAAGAAATCATTATCTCACTATCAGGAACTGTCAGTAAGTAAAAAAGGACAATTTAAACCTGACCCGTAATTATAATAGAAACCATTTGGATTTCTTATGAATGGCTGTGGCCTTCTACAGCTTCATTCCCAAAATGACACTTTTCTAGGGGATATCAGTTGTTATTTTAAATGGTAATTTTATACATTGATGATTATCCTCAGGTATTTCCATCAAAGTTTTGGGGATTCTATAAAAGTAACTTTTTTGGCGGTAAAAGGACATAGTGAGAGAGAGCTTTGGCATTAGTCAGAATGTGGATGGGGGTGGTGTGAGAGATGAAGCAGGGGATTGTTTATAGTAGAGGATGGGGTTGGGGGATCCAGTCTGTAGTAGAGGATGGGGTGGGGGCAAGGAAGTTGAGGAAACTCATACCCGATGACTCCCTTTTTCCTCTGTAAAAAAGATTGTAAGTTTTTGCTGGGGGTGAATATACATATTAATATAAGGTCTTGAAGACAGGTGAAATTTTATAAAAGGTGCTGTGAGAAATGAGAAACAAAACTGTGTCTTTTAATGATTTTTACATTCATGTACTTCTATTATTTTTGTATGTTTTCTTTCTCTGACTCGATTACATATTCCCTGTGGGGAAAGCCCTGGTTTTCATCACTCAGCATGTGTTTATGGGACCATTTGTGTAAGGTGATGAAGCTAAATTGAGTAAGTCGTAGTCCTTATCAGAGACCCTGCACTGTAAGAGAAATGGTCACCCAACCCATTCCAGCCTCATGTGTTTGGTTCTGTAGTGATCCGTGCAAGGTGCTATATGAACACCAGAGAGCATCTCCCTGAGAAAATGGTGCTCAAGTCGAGAGGAAGCCAGTATTTTGAGCAAAGGTACAGAGGCGTGAAAGGGGTTGTGGAGCATTCAGTGACCCCTAGACATTTTAGCGTGACTGAAATACTAAGTATTCAGTGTGGGGGGAATGGTTGGAAGCAAAGTTGAACCTTAAAGAATGCCTGACCCTTAAAGGTCTTTACTTACCAAAGAACTTCAAGTTTATCTTTCTGGTGATGGCAAGCCATGAGGGTTATTAGTTAGGAGAGTGGCAGAAGTTGGTGTTTTATGCAGGCAAGTCTGAGGTGTGGAAAGATATCTGTGGTACCAGTGTGGAGGCTCCTGACATGGTCATGCAGAGATGATGAAGCTGTAAACTAAGAAAGGTAGAATTGGAGATTGTAGAGGAGTTAACAGAATTCAGAGTTTTTTTGGGCAGGTAGACATGACAAGACTTGATAACTGATTGGATAATTGGGGTGAGGGTGACAGGAGTTAAGATAACTTCTAGATCTGTCTTGAGATAATTGAGTGGATGATAGTTTTTTTGCATATTTTTTTTTTTCCTTTCCCCCCTCCTCCTGAAGCATGTGGGGCAGTGCTGCTTTCCTGGGCTACTGCTCTTGCAGTCTGCCTGCTGCTTTCTCTGCTTCTGCACTTTTCCTGCCATTGCATTTCCTACACAGTAGCCAGAGTATCTTTAAGAATGTACATAGGTAAGCTCTTACCTGTGATCTCATGGCACATTCGTAGTGCATCTGACTCCAGAATATAAATAGATATCGAAGCTCGCCTGCTTAAAAGTCATCAAGGATTTTCTGTGGAACTTAGAATGAAACGCAGAATCCTTCACATAAACTTCAAGACCAGCCTGGTCTATTTCTGGCCCATCTCTCCCATTTCATTGTGTGTCACCTTTGTTCCCCCCCC
>JAQQSY010002317.1:0-13759 GCA_028646535.1 Procyon lotor
ATTTCTATTTTTTAATTTAATTTAATTTAATTTTTTTAGAGAAGGAGGGGAGAGAAAGAGGGAAAGGAGAGAGAGAAGGAAAGGGCGAGAGAGAATATTAAGCAGGCTCCGCACTCAGTGCAGAGCCTGATTTGGGGCTCAATCTCATGACCCTGGGATTATGACTCAGGTGCCCAACAAAATTTAAAATCACATATGTGACTCTCCTCTTTGTGCCTTGTTTTAGTTATATTTCTATTGCATAGTGCTGCTTCAGGCAAAAGAAATAGCAGAGGGACAGAGGCAGGCATGTTAAAGGCAAAAAACTGGTTGACTCAGTTGGAGTATGAAGACTTCAAATCTGAGGGCTGGGAGAGATGCCAAATGTGGCTGGAAAGTAGGTCCACCTGAGGACCTCCAAGTGATATCCTGACAACAATGGGAGCTGTTGGAGAGGTCAGAAGAAGAGATTCCATAGGCAGATTTATGTTCTTCATCTTTACAGCAGTCAGCAGGGGAAGAGTCCTGATTTGTGGAAGACATGGAGATGGTACTTGTCCAGGATAGGTGTATTTATTTCCCGTGGCTGCTGTAATAGTATGCCACAAACTTGGCGGCTTAAAACAAAAAAGTCTGAATAAAAACAGGGTAGTTGAGATGGAGATGAATGTATTTGAATAATATTTAAAGATAATTTACATTAAAGCTTAGAATGATAGACAGTCCAAGATTTATTTCACAAAGATCCACAAGTGGGGAGGAAGTGAGTCTAGTATAAACATGATTTCTCTGAGTTGATCAATTATCAAAGGTGGTAAGAATGTAAGTCATTACAGTATTCTCTCTTCTTTTGTGTATGTTTGAAATTTTCCAAAATAAAAGCATTTCAAGAGAAGGTAACCAAGAATATTCCATTTCCTTATATTAATTACTTATTATATTTCAATTTTCGTGTGCATGGCATTTAGGGAGTCCCTTGTTGATGGATTGTGGGGTAGCCACAGATTTGTTTTTTCAGTGATATGACACTCTTGTATCACCTGACAAATAGGCCTAAAGATTTACTTCATGTGGAGGCATGGGCACTTGTGACAAGATTTTTGTCTCAGGATAAATGCCCTTTCATCACAAGAGAATGGGAAATTCATGTCACCTTGTCCAAACCAGTAGCCGTGAAAACTCACAACCAGCCAGGGTCTTGTTGGAAGGAAACAGTTTGTTTTTCTTAATCATCCCAATGTCACTTACAAGTAGGAATGAACGACAGCGATCTCTTTCTGACTCCATAAACTAACTGTCATATGGAAAGATGAGCCTATTTAACTGAGGGAAAATGCTGAAATAGTTTAATTGTCTTGTCTCCGTAGCAGACGGTTGTTATCAGGTTGGAGGAGGGGGAAGCAAAACCCAGTGAAATATTCAATGCAGACAAGAACATGTAGGCGAGTATGATACTGTAGTTTAAACCACGTGCTTTCTTTTTAGATAATTTTTAGTTTTGCTGCAACGTGTGGTATAAAAATGATGTCAGAAGAATGGTTTGCTGGGTTATTTAAAAGCCTGCATACACCATTTACAAGGTATGTTGTTGACAGTTAAAAATGACATATCTATTATTCATGGGGTCCCCCTCAACACAGAAGAGGTTGCTTGAACTTGGCAGCTGTAAATGAGGGAGAAGGAAAGTGATGGAGTTCATGATGTAAATCCATGCGTAAACGCGTCTCAGGCTATTTCAGGAGCTCGATATTGCAATTTTCCTAGAGGGATATCCAGCTCAGGGATATCCTCGTCTGATATAAACATCACTTAATGAAGTTTCCTTGTACCCTCCAGTCGTTTATTGCAATTTCTTTGCTATATTCTTCTCCTTCTCCTTCTTCTCCTTCTTCTTCTTATCTGTCTTCTTCTGACTGTGGTGTTTAGGAGCACATGGCTATGCCAGCTGCTAGCCTTGAAGCCCAAGTCTAGCAGCCCAGCTCCTCTAAGGACCAGGTTCCCCTGTCTTTAAGGTCAATATGATGATTTCTAGCTGTTTCAGAAAGTTTTTGAGAGAATTCAAGGTATAATGCATATGATGGACTTAGCACACTGTTTGCCCTACATGAAGCACTCAGTCAACATTAGGTATAGAGAGTTTGAGAGTAAAGAGATTTTCCAGGCCTTAAAAACAGCATAGAAAATGAAACCCATGTGCTGAAATGTGACTTGTAGACTCGGAGCAGCAGTATAACTGCCAGGGAGCTGGTGAGATGTGCAGAACTTCAGGACCACCCTGCACCTGCTGAATGAGTAGATGCACTTTGACATGATCCCCAGGTAATTTGTATGCATATTAAATATGAGAAGGGCTGGACACATTCCTGTTACAAGATAAGGTAAGGGAGGGTTTCCCTTTGCCTTGAGCTAGAAACACAGGTGCTAAGGAAACTGTCCATTCCAGAGAGACATCAGGATTTGGGGCTAGATACTCTCTTTTGGACTCTGACTCCATCCTCGCTTTCTGAGAGTTTGTGGAACTGGCTCTTCTACCAGTCTAAAGTAGCAGAAGCCTGGGGATGGAAGTCAGTGCGGGGAATTACCAGAGTCATGAGTTGGTGGCTTAAAGCTGAAGAAGTTTTGAATTTTTTCTATCTGCTCCCTACAAAGCCAAGTAAGGGAATGTCTTCAGGGACATCACTTCTGAAGACTGGGGATGCTTTAAAGAAGTGGAAATTGGCATGTCATACCCATTGAATGGTGACTGAATTGGGAACCTTTAGGCCCAACCTGGTGGTACCATTTTATCAGAGTGGAACACGGTGAGGGCATTCGTGGGGGTTACTGACTTACGTTCCCTGGAATTTGGGAGTGTGTCTGAACACAGGACTAAGAGACTGATGCTTCTTCCCTAGAGATTTCTGAAGTCAGGACATGCCTGAGAAAAGAGATGAGAAAACTACCCCTTTCCAGGCCCTTGTGACCCTCAGAGAACACAGGAGACTCAGTAGTTCTTTGACTCCATGTGAATGAGGATAAATTTAGAGAAGCAGACTTTGTGGTGCTGTCCTTCTTAGAAGGGGTGAGTAGGGACATAATCATTAGTGTGGTTGAATGGGAACAGAACTTCCCATCTGTAGGGTCCTTGGTGATTGACAGGGTCAAGATGAAGTTGTCTACTATCCCAGAAGACCAGGAGTCCTCTGGAAGGAGATCACCATATTGTAAACATAATTGGTAGCCAACAGAATCCTTAGACAATGACAGAGTGACTGTTTTACTTCCCTGCCACCAGACAGGTGACCATTTTCCTCCAAGTTCTCGATTCCAGGGAGGAGATACCTTGAAACTAGCATTTGGATTTCCTTCCCTTCAAAGTGCTAGGAGGAGAGGAGTGAAAATGAAAACACTTCCCCTCTTAGTTCTCTAAGAGTTACAAGCCCAGCTGGTGATGACAAAGGGGAGGGATTTCAAAGTGAATGTGAGTTTGGAGTCACAAGGTGGGCTGGACTTAGAGTAACTGAAAATTACCACGATATTTCGGAATCTAGTCAAAAGTTTACTAAAAGAATAGAGTTAGAAAATCAACAGTCTGTAGTCCAGGGCAGTGACTGGAGAAAAAAAATATGTTTCTGGTTTATATCTCTCTGAATTATACCACTCTTAGCTCAAAACAGGTTCCTTAGCCTTTCACATATTTCATATCCATAGTTTTGGCCATGACATCAATCCTTAGCTTTTGTGATTTGCAGTAAGTTTCAGTTTTGCCTAAGGATGGATTTGAAGCCCTTGTTCAGATCTGAGACCAGAGAGGGAGCATTGCCCCTTTACCAGCTTGCTCACCTCAACCCTTCTTTGTCGTCCTTTACTTGTTTTCATGGACCCAGTGACACTCTGCTGTGTTGTTTACTTGTAAATACTGACATTGAAATGAAAACCAAGTGCTAATTTAGGTAACAGCAGGGAAGTAAAACTAGAGATGTCTAAGAAAGGAATGATTCAGAGCCAGAAAGCAGAAACTTAGGAGAGTCTGGGGAGAGGGATGTATGTTTCAGTGTGACTTAAATCTGTGATACAAACATGTTGGCTGGAAGTTTGATGCTTAGATAAGAGGAGGTGTTTAACAGGCTAGTGCCCCTTCATCTCAGGGATGAATAGACCTTCCATGCACTAGACTCAGCCTTCAGGGGTGTGGTAATTGCTTCAAACATCCAAAAGGTTGTCAGTGGAAAATGGGATTAGCATTATCTCAGGATATGGGCTCAAAATAAATGGAAGAAAAAATTGGGGCTTTGGAAGTTCTTTGGAACAGTAAGAGCTGCCTCATGAGGGTCAGCTTTCTGTCACAAGTCATGAAATTTCAGTGTTTTTAGAGACCTAAGAGATCTATATTACAATCTACATCCCCTTATCCAGTGTCCCTGATGCTACTCCTGCATGTGATAAGTCCCAGACACTGCCAGTAGCATTGGGATATAAGGGTAAATTATTCTGGAGAGTTAACTATGAAACCAATATGACATGGGCCAGAACATAAAAGTATAAATTTGTTGTTGCCTTAATGGCAATAAAAAGAAGAGCTAAAATTACCAAGTGCTTGTTATGTGACAGGCACTTTGGGAAGCCTCCTGCTCATCCTTCCATCCATCTCTCTGTTCATCCATCCACCTACCCACCCACCCATCCATCCATTCATCATCTGTCATCTGCTCATCATTTTGTAAATCCCCAAGAGGAACCTGTGAGGTTTGTATTATTATCTAATGCAGATATGATCTGAAATCTTGTTGAAAATATTCAATATCTAAAGATGAGATGAGTCTCTAGAGTTGCCAGATAGTCACCGCTTAGAGCATGGAAAAGGAGAGACAGAGAAGCAGAGTCTCAGAAAGGATGGCCCGGGCATTATTCAGAAGGGAAGGTTTCTTGTCTACGTGTCCCGGAGCATTGCTATATCTTGGTTATGCTAGCTAGCCCTTTAATGCGGAAGGTTTTCTACTTTGGGAACTCCTCTTTGTTGTTGCTTAAGTAGGCATCAGTTTGGGCTTGTAAATTCATCTTGTGTGAACCTTAACTAAAAAAATACGTTGAGAATATATAAACTGTAATGTGTGCATAGGTGAAACCAAGCACTTATGTGTATATGTTTTTTAAAAATATAATATATGATTATATATTATATCTAACAACACATAATTTATACATGTACAAATTAAATACACTGTTATATGCACTATTTTAGCTCACGTGAGGCACCGAAGGGATGGGAAGGCAAAGCTTTCTCCCTGTGTTGGAAACCAATTTTTGTTGAGTCCCTGCTACATGTCAGTTTTCTTCTATGTGTGATAAAGCCAAAACTTCAACTGATCTGTGACCACTTTCAAAGGTGGCACTCCTCCAGGTGAGATTGCTGTGTTTCCTTGCCTTTCTTTGACATACCCAGCTGTTGAGAAATCTGATCTCTAACTTAGTCTCAAGTAGACAGCAGCTCTTTGGCCACAACCAAGAACAGCAGCTGGGACTAGAGACTAATGGGGTCTGGGAGCCTTGCACTAACTGAGGGGACCACTCAGCTGTCCTGGCTCCTCTCATGGCTCCGCACTGCTGTGGAGTAATATGAGTTGAGGTGTCTGCCATCTTGAGGTGGGTTTAAATCCACAAAGATAAATCTCAGACGTGGAGGTGCAAATCCACTACACTTAGTGCTTTGTGGAAGCTTTGACAGTGACATTTGGAACATTTGCCCATGAGGGTAGTTTGAGTCCATTTCCCTGAGCTGGATTTCCAGGAACAGACCAGCTGGAGAAGGAGCTGGGCCATGCTGGATCTCAGGTTGGGAGGATTGGATTCATGTCTCATCTTTGAGCAAGAGCAGAATCTCAGAGGCAAGAAGAGATCTTCTGGGAAGGATGGAACTTACATTTTTGTCAGCCCAATAATGCTTCTTACTTTGGATGGGAATTCCCTTTTTCTTCGTGCATGAGGGCTTCATCCATCACTGCCCTTCCTTGTCCAATTTCATTAACCTGCGCTTGTGTTCATCTTGTGGCAGCTTAATAACCTTTATTTGTGGAATCCCTCAAAGAAAGCCTTGGTTATAAATCCCACGTCACAGAAATGAAGGCATAAATGCCAATCTGTGTCACTGCATAATATTTATTATTTTAATTAAAGAAAATGGATAGTGACATTTATTAGGTCACAAGTTACTTGTTAATGGCAATGAATGACAAAAAAATTACAGATTTTATGAGCAAATCTTGGAATGCTCGTCAATGATTATTCTGCTGCATGCTCACTGTGAGTGGTGCTAACAATGCGTCGGGCACATTTTTGGGAGCCAACGCTTGTTATTGGTGAGACTCACTTCCTGTAACAGAAAGCAGCAGCTTACTGAGTGGGAGTCGGAACTGACTGGTGAATTCCAAGTTGCTTTTGTCCCCCAGCTCTCTTTAGGATGTAGTTTGGTTTTCTGAGATAATTACAAATGTGTTTGTATATGTGTCAGTTACTTCCCAAGCAGATTAAACATGGTGTCAGGAGCCAGGGATTTGTATTAGAATATTAGTCTCTCTGAAGCATTCCCACTGAAGTACCCATTCAGACTGGGAAATAAGAAAGAGTAGTGTATAATACTCCCAAGACTGGGGACTTATAGGGTGTTTAAATGCACATTATTTCATTTAATTCTGCTACTGCCATGAGGAGCATACTTTATATCTCCATCTGTTTATTTTTTCATTCAGTCAGCATATATTATTGGGATTAACTGTTTAAGGGAAGAGTTCATGGACAAGAAAACAAATACATATTGGGGTTGAGTAACTTGTGCGTGGTCTACAACCTATAAATGACAGTGCTGGCATGTGAACCCATCATTTGTGTGACTTCAGAACCTGCGATCTTTCAGTACTTCACTGTGCCCCTATAACAATGTCTTCTCATTATGGCAGTTTTGACGACGACAGTGGAGTAGCTAAGGAGATCTGTGGTCTGAGGAGCTCACTGCTGCTAAAATTATTCTTTGTTTGCCAGGGTATCAAGAAATTTCTATTTCCCAGTGCTTTGACTCCTTTGGCTTTTGTGTGGCTTCTTTCGTGAGTGAACAGGCTGAAAATTTAAGTCAGACTCATATTTTTTTAACAAAAATTGTTAGCTTGTTTATGATCATAGCTGGATATGGTCTTTATTTTAATGTGTATTTTCTTTGAGTCCTTTCAATGGTAAAATATTAAAATACAAGGGCTATATTGTTTTTACTTCACGTATGCTAGCAATTGTTTTATTCCTTTAGTCCAGAGACAACAAGAATAATTTTATTCTAAATACAGATATAATCTACAATCCACATTTATAAGGTGGGCTTAAAGATGAAGCCACACATGGGAAGAGAGAGAAATAAATATTTATTGAATGCATACTTTGTGTTAGCCATTATACTATATACTTTACATGAATTATAGCATTTATTCTTTAACAATATGAATTACTATTTTCCAAGTGGGGAAATTGAGGCTCAGATTCTTTCCACTATGCAACTAAAGGCTATTAGATCAATTGCACACAATTGGTGTACATTCCTATGAAGCCTTTGATGTTGGGGCACTCACTATCTGACCCTTTTCAAAATTTTGGAGGTAACATACACCAACATATATCCTAAATGAGTTATCTTCAATGAGTTTTGACAAATGCATACACTTGTCTAATTGTCATCCCAATCGAGATGTAAAAATATTAACAGCACTGCAGAGTTCCTTCATGCCCTTTCTAGCTAATCCTTGTCACCTACAGGCATCCATTGTTTTGACTTCTTCATCATAGATTAGTTTTTCTCTTGTTCTAGGACTTCCTATTAATGCAGTCTCATCGTATACAATCTTAAATTTATGGCTTCTTTTATTCAGTGTATTGGTTTTCAGATTCTTCCATGGTGGCATGTGTGTCATGTTGTTTAAACACGTTTCATGTTTAAACATGTTTCCCAAAGGAAACACATGGTGGCATGTTCATTTCTTTTTATTGCTGATAGCATCACATTGCATGGATGTGTCACCATTTTATTTATTAATTCACCTGTTAATGGATATTCACATTTTTTCCAGTTATGGGCAATTATGGATAAAGCTGCTATGAGTGTTATTTTGCAGGTCTGTGTGCAAGTGTTTGTTTTCATTTCTCTTGAGTAAATAGCTAGGATTGGGATTTCTTGGTCATAAGGTAGGCATATGTTTAACATGAGAAACTGCCAAACTGTTAACCAAAGTCGTGGTGCCATTTTACGTTCTCACCAGCAGTATGTAAGAGTTATGGTTGCTTCATACTTGCCAAAATCTGCAACTGTCAAGTTTTTTAATCTGAGCCATTCTAGTAGTTGTGTTTGTTTTAATTAGTATTTAGTTTTTGTTTTAATTTGCTATTTCCCTAGTGACTAATGATGTTGAGTACTTTTCCTATGTGCTTATTGAACATACAAATGTCTTCCTTCATAAAGTATCTACTCAAATCTTTTGCCAGCCTTCTGTTTTCTAAATCTGAGCTAAATCTAAATCTAAATCTGTGTCATTTTATTTATTTGTAAGAGTTTTTATATATCCTGGATCAGGGTCTACTGTCAAATTAATATTTTGCAAATGTTTTTTTTCAGTCTGTGGTTTATCTGTACATTTCCTTCCTTTTTTTGTAAACCACTTTATTGAGGTATGATTGATAAATAAAATGTTGCCTATATTTTTCAGTGGCTTTTCTTTTTGCTTAAGTTTATCTTATTCTTTTATAATTAGTTTTCATTGTTTGATCTACTTTAAGGCTATGAAGATATTTGCCTGTGTCATCTCCTAGTAGTTTTGTAGTTTGGTTTTCAGTTAGGTCTGTGAGTCATCTGAAATTGTTTTTCATATTTGGATGAAAGTAAAAGCTGAGGTTCATTTTTTACCATATGGACATTAGGTTGTTTTAGCTCCATTTGTTGAAATGCCTCCCTTCTCCAATGAATTGCTTTAGTAACTTTATAAAACCAACCCTACTACCATATGTATCTATTTCTGGACTTTGTTCTCTTCCATTGATCTGTTTGTGCATTCAATACCAATAATACTGCACAGATCTATGTCCTTTGCATTGCTATGTAGATTTCAGAGTTAGATTTTAAGTTGTTAAAAATAACACCTGGGATTTTGATTGGTGCTATGTTAGATCTGCAGCTCAGTTTGGAAGAGAATTGGTATCTCTAAGTACTGAATCCTCAAATCCATGAATGTGATCTATCTCCATTTATTAGGGAGTTTCCTTAGTTTCTCTCAGCAGTGTTGTAGGTTTCAAGGATGAGTGTCCTCATGAGTCTAGCATATTGCGTACTTCATCTATGTGGTAAATTTACACTTAAGTATTTTTGTTGCTGTTGTAAATGGTATAATTTTAGAATTTCATTTTGTAATTGTTCATTGCTAGTACATTGAAATGGATTTTTGTATATTCAATTAGTAATTCTAAACTTAAGAACTAGATCACTTAAGATTTTCTATTATACAGTTATTATTGTAATCAGAAATAAAGACATTTTTACTTCTTTCTTTCAAATTTGTATACCTTTTATTATTCCTGCATTATCGCTCTGGCTAGGACTTCTTGTTAAATAGAAGTAGTGAGAGCAGAAATCCTTGCCTATTCCTCATCTTAGGGGAAAATGCTACTTTTCACTATTACATACGATGTTATTTGTAAGTTTTATTTTTGTAATAGATGCTTTTTATCAAGTTGAGGGATTTTTTTTTTTCCTAGTACTGACAGGTTTTTTTTTTTTAATTATGAATGGGCATTGAACTTTGTCACATTCTTTTTTGAATCCATTGTGATAGCTTGCCATAGCAAATTTTCCTTTTGACCATAGCATGGTCAGTTATATTCATTGATTTTCTAATAGTAAACCAATCTTACATATTTATGATAGAGACTATTTGGTCATAATGTACTACCTTTTAATAAATTGCTGGATTTGCTTTGTAAATATTTTGACTAGGGTTTTTCTGTCTTGTTCAATGAGGTACTTGGGCTGAATTTACTTACTTTCCTTTTTGTCTTTTTCTGTTTTTTTTTTTTTTTTTTTTTTATCAGGGTTATATTGACCTCATAAAATGAGTTGGGAGTATCTCCCCTCCTGTATTTTCTAAAAGAGTTTGTGTAAGACTGATTCATTATTGAATTCATAAAGGCCTCGAATTTTCTTCGTGAAAATGTTTTAATTATGAATTCATTTTTCAATAGATATAGTACTATTCAGGTTTTCTATTACTTTCTATAAAGTTCTGGTAATTTGTGTCTTTTAAGGAATTTTTCTACTTCATCTGTGTTGTTAAATAAATTCTGTATATTTGTTCATAAGCATTCCTTACTACCATTGTAATAACTGTAGTTACATCCTCTTTCTTTATTGACTTTGGTATTTTATAGTTTTCTTTCTTTTTTTCTTGATCAGATTTGTCAGTAATGTGCAATTTTATTTATCTTTTAGAAGATTCAAGTTTTGGCTTTGTTGATTTTTAATTATTGATTTTTATTTCAGTGATTTCCTGTCTTTATTATTTCCTCCTTTTATTTACCTGATTTAAATTTGCTCTCATTTTCTACTGTCTTTCTAGCAATGGATCATTGATCTTAGACTATTTTATTTTTTAATATAAGCTTTTAAAGCTACAAATTTCCCTTTAAATACTGCTTTAGGTGCAACATGCACATTTTGATACATTGTGTTTTTCATTATTATTCAGGTAGAAATATTTTCTCATTTCCCTAATACTTTTTTCCTTTGAGGTATGGGTTATTTAGAAGTGTGTTGTATATTTTTAAAAAATATTTGGGTATTTTATAGACATTTTTTCTTGTTTCTAATTTAATTGTTTTGCATTGTCTTCTATCAGTGTTTCATAAGGTCATAATCTCTTTTTCTAAAAAAAGATTTAGAGAGAGAGAGTGAAGGAGCTTGTGCAAAGGGACCAGCAGGAAGGAGAGGGAGAGGGAAAGAGAGAATCTCAAGCAGACTCTGCTGAGCACCAAGCTTGACCTCTGGCTCCATCCTACCACCTGAGCCAATTGTGACCTGAGCTGAAATCAAGAGTCAGACGCTTAACTGACTAAGCCACCCAGGAGCCTAAACTCCTAATCTCTTAATCCTTTTCATCATTTAACTCCTTACAATTAATTGATTGGTAAATAATCCTCCACTAAATATCTTTGTATGTGTACATGTGTATTTTGTTCTTCTTGTTTGCTTAAGACATATTATCATGAGTGAAATTACAGATTTAAAGGATATGCAGTTTTTTTAAGTCTCCCCCCCCCCCCCCCCCCCAGCATTCTTACCTGTATCTCTTGCTTCATCTTACTGATCTGGATTCAATTTTCTTTTGAAGTCATAGAATCAACTATAAACAGCAGTGCTCCTATTTCCCTTGAGTTTTTTTCCTATAGAGATTACTGTCTGCATAGAATACAAAGTCAATAAGGCCCTACTGAAGTTGTATAATATGCCTTTTCTGAGGAACGACCTGTTTTATAAGCCTTCTAGATTCCATGAGAGGTTAATGGCCTCTCTCATTTCTTGTCTCCAAGTATACTTTCATTTTCCAACTTTAGGGCTGTAGGAATAATCATCACTCAGAAATTCTGGCCACATCCTTAGCGTCTATCTTCCTTTCTTTTCTTTTTTTTTTTTTTAAATTTCTGATCCTCATAGAGGAGTGTTAGAGATCATTTGCTTGGTGTGCCTAATTGGTTGTTTGGTATCTACCTAGGATTTTGGAGTAATCAAGAAGCTCACAACAGGCCCACAGGTGTTTAACATTTCCTTTCTGAGCATCTTGCTTAGAATGATAAACCCACTTAGGGTCCTGCAATCAGGCCGTAGAGCTTCCTTACAGCTTAGTGAAATCCCTAGATCTCTGAGAACATATAGCCTTTCCCAAGTTCTAATCTCTTTCTGATAGAGTCAGTACATTCATAGTAAACATATCAATTCACTCTTCTAATGTTAATAATTAGTTTATAGTGCAGATGTACATTGTATTGGGATTTATAATAATGACAAACAAGTTTCTAAAATGTATGCTTAGGGGGTATCTGGGTGGCTCAGTCAGTTAAGCGTTGCCTTCAGCTCAGGTCATGATCCTGGGGTCCAGGGATCCAGCCCTATGTTGGGCTTCTTGCTCAGTGGGGAGTCTGCTTCTCCTTCTCCCTGCCCCCTGCTTGTGCTCTCTCTCTCTCTCTCAAATAAGTCAATAAAATCTTAAAAAAAAAAAATGTATGCTTAATTTATATGGACTTCTTCAGCTTATGGGTATAAACAATAACTCATACATAGTAATAACCTCCATATTCAGGTGAGCACCTAGCCTTTGAGTACATGTGACTCATATGTACTAGTTTGTCTTGTTGAGCTCACTGCAACTTCTGCTGGATACAGCTGAACCTGCTCCTGTCAGAGCAGCCCAGATTCAAAATGAGGAGAATTAAACTTTTTCTCTCACTGGGAGGAGTTAGCAAATACTGCCATGTTTCATTTTCTATAAAATGGAAAAAAAAAAAAAAAAAAAGAAAAGCTATAGTATTAGTCTGGGATCAGTCAGGAAAACAGAACCACCACAGGTATTATGGGAAAAGGAAATATACTATTTGAACCTGGCTTCCATGAATGTGGGAGAAGTCCAGTTTTGATGATTTGGAAGCCAGAGGATCAGAAACATAGTCACTAATGACCAAGGCTTGACACAGTGGGGCAAATGGAGAAGTCACAGCCCCTGGGAATGAGGATGAGCCACTGCATCTAGCACCATCCTGCACAGTGGGAACTCACAGAGAGGTCTATGAAGCTATCACATCTGGCTGCCAGAGTGTTCCTAAAATAATGGCATCTACTTCTCTGCCAACTTCTAAATGTCATGCAAATTCCTGTCATTGGCAGAGTCTAACCTGAATCTTTTGGGGAAGGAGATTCTAGAAATGGACTTCCCAGGCTTGTAAGGGCATGATGGCAGGGTTAACCTTACAATTTCCAGAACAGAGACGGTCTTCCTTTGCACCCTCATAACATCTAATACATGCTTGGTGCCATGCAGGGGTTCTGTAAGTACTGCCATTCTCCCCATTTCCACAAAGTCTCTTTGGAGACCTTGCACTCTGCTGTGGCAGGAAACTAGGAAATCAGCGAAAATGACCTGCCTAATCCCTAATTGCACCTCTAAGACAGATGGAGTCTGTGTGTGATCTGACATGATAGAACAGTGTTTCCACTGTAAATGTGATCCCTCTGTGGAGCCTGGAAGTGCTATAGTCACGTTGCCTTTCTTTCCAGGAAGAGAGATTTGGTTGCCTTAACATGTATCCTTTTAAAATGCAGATACTCTCTATTTTTAATTTCTTGAGGAATCTCCACACTGTTTTCCAAAGTGGCTGCACCAGCTTGCAATCCCACCAACAGTGTAGGAGGGTGCCTCTTTCTCCACACCCTCTCCAACATTTGTTGTTTACTATCCTGTTGATTTTGGCCTTACCCTTTGACCCTGCCACCGCACTACTGGGTATTTACCCCAAAGAAGCAGATGCATTACTAAGAAGGGCCACATGTACCTCAATGTTCATAGCAGCAATGACCACAATTGCCAAACTGTGGAAAGAACCAAGATGCCCTTCAACAGATGAATGGATAAAGAAGATATGGTCCATATACACAATGGAATATTATGCCTCCATTAGAAAGGACGAATATCCAACTTTTGTATCAACGTGGATGGGACTGGAAGAGATTATG
>JAQQSY010002318.1:0-13758 GCA_028646535.1 Procyon lotor
AGATGCTAAGTCCCCATTCCTCCCCACCCATGAAGACCAAGCAAGTCCCCCCTCCGTCCTACACCCCCCACAAGTCTCAGGGGACCTGCAGCTCCAAATCCGGGTGCATTTCGCCATGCCTGACTCCACCCGACCCTCCGGTCCATCCTGGTATTTCTGCTCCTCCCCACTGCTGCCCAGACCTGCTGTGGGGAGGACGTGTCTCTGCAGCCAGATAACCTGGGCCTGCCGGGCTCGAGCTGGTGGGTCGTGGAAGTGCACCCACGCCCCACAGCCTTCAAGATGCCTCCCTCGCTTGCCGGTCTCCCTCTCTTGGCTCTGGTTCTCGAAGTCGGCGGGACATGAGAACCACGTGGGACGCTCTCGAAAAATACCAGTGCCCGGGTCCCAGTCCGGACCAATTAATGCAGAATCCTCGGGAGGGGAGGCAGGGAGGACCAGGCATGAGTAGTTTCAGAAGTGTGCACACGACTCCGCTGCACAAAAGGGATCTTCTTCCACCTGAATGCGCTTATGCAGCGTCTGAAGATCTTGTTAAAGAGCCGATTCTGACTCAGTGCTTCCGGGAAAGGGCCCAAAATTCTGCACTGCTAACCAGCTCCCATGGGGATGCGGTCACGGCCGGCGCACGGACCACACTGTCCTTTGCGCATCTCCCTTTAAACTCGGGAAGGGACTTCTGGAAGCGTTAGCTAGAAGGCTCTTCCAGAAGGAAAGAGGAATTTTCTAACGTGGGGATAGGAGCTCCTACAACTAAGAATGTACACTTTATACTAGTATATAAAGCGTCTCCTGGAATTAAAATAAAACCTTAAGGGCACCCAGCTGGCTCAGTCGGTAGAGCATGTGAGTCTTGAACTCTGCACTCTGAGTTCGAGCCCCGCATTGGGTGTAGAGATTACTTAAAAATGGAATATTTAAAATAAATAAAATAAGATAAAGTGTTTAGGAGAGGACCCAGCACATAGTGGATGCTCAATAAATAAATGGTACTTTTGCTACTCATGTTCTCACCGTATTATTATATGAAGGCGGGACTTACCCATTTCCTAAACCTAACCAGGCATGTGCTTTGGGCACCCAAAACCGGATGGAGCCCTACAAAACCACTTTCACTCTCAGAAGATACACCGTGGGCTGGGGCCAGGCACAGGAAGGCCTGGGTCCAGGGGCTTTCATTTGGGACACAACCCCACAGACCCTGCCTGGTCTAAGCACACCAATGCCTTTGTTTCTCTGCCACCCCCCCCCACTTTTTCTTTTCGTTTCTTTTTTACTCACTTGCTCTTTTTTACTCACCGGGTCAGGACCGGTTTTAAGTCTTCTACTTGGTTTAACTCACCAGATCCGTAAAACGACTCGGGGTAGCAGGTACTACCAGACTCAAGGGCACACAGGGACAGACCGAGCAGCTGGCCAAGGTCACACATAGATTAGGTCCCGGGGCCAGAAAACAGACAGGGGGATGTAGTTCAAAGCCCAGGCTTTTCCAGGGCTTCTCCAACTTCCCCTGCTAAGTGATTTCACTAAAAGGCAGGTTCTCAGGGCGCCTGGGTGGTTCAGTCGGTGAAGCATCTGCCTTCAGCTCAGGTCATGATCTCGGGGTCCTGGGACCGAGCCCCGCATCGGGCTCCTTGCTCAGTGGGAGGCCTGCTTCTCCGTCTCCCTCTCCCTCTGTGCACTCTCACTGTCTCTCGAATAAATAAATAAAATCTTTTTTTTTTTTTTTTTTGAAAAATGCAGGTCCTCCTTCAGCAGGTGAGCTGGAGCCCGAGACACAGCATCCCTCGCGAACCCCCTGGGAATGCTGATGCAGACGGTCCACGGACCCCACTTTGAGTAGCAGAATGACTTATACCACGACACCTTCCGGTATTTCTACCACCGCACCCCTCCGACCAGTAGCTTGTTGATTTGAGGGGTGACAAAACTCACAGTTGATCTCCCCTCTGGACACTTAGGAAAAGTTCTGTTTAAACTTCTACCCCAAGTGCAACATTTTGGGGCAAAGGAGATCAACAGGTGCGTGGAAAAGCCATTCAGTCCACGAGAGCCTGTAGAAGTTTGAGGGTTATGAGACTGCTTTTAAATTGCTTGCCGCTACTGAGAGGAGATAGCTCTCGGGACCTGGGACATCCTGTCTGTCTTGAAAGGCAAAGGGAAGAGTTCGCGGTGGAGAAATACAGGGAGGGATTTCTCCGAGTAAGCACAGAAGTGAATCAAGGAGGGGCGGGCGCCTGGGTGGCTCAGTCGTTAAGCGGCTGCCTTCGGCCCAGGTCAGATCCCAGGGTCCTGGGATCAAGCCCCGCATCGGGCTCTCTGCTCTGCAGGAAGCCTGCTTCTCCCGCTACCATTCCCTCTGCTTGTGTCCCCTCTCTCGCTGTGTTTCTCTCTGTCAAATAAATAAAATCTTTAAAAAAAAAAAAAAAAAGAAGAAGTGAATCAAGGAACTATAAGCTTTCCTTCTCGGATTACCGGGAGAGGACATATGTCCAGACCAGAAGAAATGACAAATCCTCCTGTCCACAAATACATTTAAGAGCCATTTGAGACTGTTGGCTTAATCGGCCTGGATTCGGTGCCTGGGAGCATGCAGGCTGGTGAATGAGACAGAGGACATCAGAGCAGAGTGGAATCAGGGTAAACTCCCAGGGGTGCCCTGGACATCGGGCTGACCCGAAGTTCCAAGATCTCAGACGAGGTCCCGGCGAAGCCTAAATTCAAACTGTGAGTCTTCAGGGAAACACAACTACCCTCCTCAGCCCTAGTGGTAATACCAAGGTTGGATTGAACAGCGATCAACAAAAATAAGGGTTAGTGAGAACGGTACCTTTCTGCCTTGTCCACCATCCGGCAATTCTCAAACTTTGCTCCACAATAGAATCAGCTGGGAAGATTTCAGCACCCACCTCCCCGCCTCGTGCTTGGGTCACACTCCTGCATCCATTAAACCACACCCTCTGGGGGTGGGACCCAGGTAGCCCTTGTTTTTAAAGCTCTCCGGGGTGATTCCAAAGTGCAGCCAAGCTTGAGGACCACCAGCATCACCTTTCAGTGACTTTACTCATAAAATGAGGAATTCATCTGGACTGATGGTTCTTTACCCTGTCTGAGTGTTGGATTTTCACAAGCAATGATGCCAGGTGCATCATTAAGATCCCTGGAAAATTTGGGTTAATGTGTAGTACCTAGGTATCAGCATTTTTAAGAGCTCCTAGGTGATCCTAATGGGCAGCTGGATAGAGGACTAGTGGTCTGGATGTTTTTGCTGAGCTTCCTGCCATCGCTTACATCATAAGCATCTAGGACAGTAAGGCTAAAAGTGCATCTCAGACTTTTTTGCAAAGGGAGATCTCTCGTCTTTACTTTTTAATCAGGGATTTCTAACTTTGGAAGGGACTGTGAATGCCCTCAAATCGTATTTAAAACGTTGGATGAATACATGTATTTAATACAGGTGGATGTTTCTGAAGATGAATGTCCTTCTCTTCTATCAGATCCCCAAGAGGTGTCATAGATTACCTTAAAGTCAAGTATGCGGTCTCTGATTTAATAAGTTAAAGCAAGTTCAAGAATGAATGGAAAAGAAATTAGATCTCAGCAGCGCATTCACTACGCTTTTGAATTTGGAACGTACTTCCTGGTACCAAGCGACTGAGCATCCTTCCTGCAGGTAAAGTTCAGACCCGATAGCCGCATCCTCCAAAGGCATTAGGGGGATAGATGTCAAGTTTTCAGATCCAAGTATCAAAGTGAAAGTTGCACCAGGGACAGGGGTCAGGACTAGGCTGTCTGGTTATGCTCACAGTGGGAAATGACTTGTCCAGTTGCACTCGGAAGGAAACTATCGACTCAGACCCTTTGGATTCACAGCCCCAATCAGGTTAGGGTCTTGGGATTTTCAAGTCCTGACTGTCGCAACCTCTATGTCTGGGTCTGGAGCCTGGCTTGCTTCCTCCCCATGTGTCCTTGGGAAAAACTGCTGAACCTTTCTATTGCTTTTATGATATCGGGACAATATACGTCCTTTGAATATGGCTGCAAAGAATAAGTAAGGACATACATGTAAAATGCTCAGCCTATCACCTGGCGCAGAGCAAGATCCAAATAAATGGGAGTTCTATTACTGTATCGCTGATGTTTTTTATGACCGTTAACATCTTAGTGATCTTGGCCAAGCCGCTAAATTTCACTGAGCTTCATTTATTGATCCATATGGCCTGCTTTGTCGCGATCGTGATGACCGCTAGGACACAGCAACTTGTCACGTATGCAGGGAATCCACAGAGGTCCCCCTCTAACACACGCACAATCCCTACTCTCAGGGAGTACGTTCTGAGATCCCAACGGTTGGGACTGACTGTGGCAATTTCTCATGACGTATCTGACGTCCCGGGCAACCTAACCCATCCCGTCCCGTGGGCGAGTGGGCGAACCTGCTTCCACCACGCCCACCATAAGCCTCCTTTCAGATAAGAGAGTACGCCAGCCACTGACTTAGTCACCGATGCCCCGAATCGTCCATTCTCGCCCTGAAGACAGGACCCTCCATGGCACGGTCTCTCCAATGTGGGACCCTCCCCAGGAGACAGTCCCCAGGCTCGTTCACGCTCCCCGTCTTCCCACAGCACGGTGGACCACCACCTGCCCCGCCCCACCCCCCCGGAGCAAAACATCACCAACGCCTCTACCAGAGCCCCCCTCCCCCTCCCCAGCAAAGACGCAAGGCGATCAGCGCTCACTTACCTGGAGTCTGCTTGGCCGTGCGCACGGGGGTATAGTGGTTTTTGGAGGACGATCTGACCGGGGTGTTCTCTTTGGGAGAGGTATTGATAGCCGAGATAGTTTCTCTTTCACAGTGTGCTATGGGGATTGGTCCCTGTTGTCTTAAGATGTCGGCCAGCGCCCTAAACAAGGAGGAGATCACACGGTGAGATGCACCGAGTAGGGTGGACAGGACCACGGAGGGAGTTGGCTTGCTTCTGTGGGCCCTTGGAGGGACAGAGCTATGGGAGGAGATGCACACATGACACTTTGTTCTCAGGAGCCACAGCTACGTCGGGGGCTGGTCCCGGGGCTGAGGGGTAGAGGATGCCATGCCTGGGGGTACAGGCATTAAAAGGCAGTGATCACGGTTTCTGTCTTTAATTTACATCGCATGAGCCCTTTTAAAATACTGGCTACCCAAACATCCCCCTATGCCAGGCAGATACATGCCCAGCAGGCCAGCACGGCACCCGGGCAGGGAAGGGCTGGCATAAGTGGCCTCGTCTCCAGCAGCAGGTTACGAATAGCACAGGCACAATCGCCCCTTTGAGAAACACACACCAGGTAGCACGTACCATCTACCCGGGACCCAACACACAGATCTCGCCATCCAAGAAAGGTGTGATCTACGGGGTACCTGAGTGGCTCAGTCGTTAAGCATCTGCCTTCAGCTCTTAGGTCATGATCCCAGGGTCCTGGGATCCAGCCCCACCTCAGGGCTCCCTGCTCAGCGGGAAGCCTGCTTCTCCCTCTCCCACTCGCCCTGCTTGTGTTCCCTCTCTCGCTGTGTCCCTCTCTAAAATCTTTAAAAAAAAAATAAAGATAAAACAAAAATATAAAAATACAAAAAGAATGAATTGTAAGTGTGATGTCACTTCAAAGACAAGACAGATAACAAGGTAAATGCTGGACCACGAGGATGGCGCAGACAGTGACCACAACTGGAGCTGCGAGGAGGCGACAATTACAAACATAAAGAGGAAAATACACAAACACGGAGAGGGAGAAATAGGGACGTGCAGAGAGGCTGCTGCAGCTGGAATGGACCAACCCCTCTGAAAGAGACCCAGCTACCCCGACTTCGAGCAACTTGTATTCACTCAACACGTCCTTTCAACCACCAAATGTGTACTTATGGGGGACCCAGCGAGCACGTGTCACTGCACAGCCAGAGGGAAACAGGACACAGTTCCCGTCACCGAAGGGCTCACAATTTCGACAAAATCGCCCCGCCATCTGGTTTCAGACAGGATTCGCTCGGTGGGGTGGCCGTGTGACCGGTGGGTGTGACCACCGTTCATGGACAAAGCAGACACAGGCAGCGGTGGTCGGAGGCTGCAAAGGTGAGTGTGGACAAGCTACAGGAGACCCCCACCACCCATAGAAGAAAGGCCATCTTCGGGCCAGGTCCCCACTTCTGAATGCACCCCTGTTTTGTACAAGCTAGGCAAGGACTCTTGAGTCTACTCGGGGCATCCCTGAAATGCAGGCAAGGCACCACTGCCGACAGGCCTCCCCCTGCCCACCAGCTCGCCCCCTCCCCGCCCTCCCCCCCCCCAGCTTCATTCACACGGGGACTCTGGCACCCGGCACCCCACCCCCTCGCAGTCTAAAAGCGTGTCTGAGAGTGAATTGTTGCCTTCCATTATGTTGCCTCTGACATGCTGAACCTTCCGAGGAGAAGAGCATCAACCTGGCAATCTTATCATTTACCGGCATTTATATAGCAATTTCAGATGTTCCAAACGCTTTCCCCTGGCTGGCGTTCTCTTCTCTCCAGCTGAAAAGGGAGGAACAGACGCCTCTCAGCACCCTCCCGTCCACTGGGCTTGGCCATGCAGTGAGGGAGCACATAGGAGCTCACTAGGCTGGGGAAGGAGGTTCGGGCAGACCCAGGGTCCGGGTCAGCGACCCGAGATTGAGGGTGTGGGAATGAGAAGCCCGCACCGCCCTGAAAGGTGGAGAGATTTGGGCCCTAATCCCAAATGGGCTGTCCGACTTTGGGCAGCTCTGCTAACCTCGAAAATGGAAATTCGATCGTTTCTCCCCCATCAGCAAAACAAAGGGTTTAAACTACCAAGACCCTTCTGGGGAGGGTAGATCCCTTCTAATTCCAACATGTTATAAATATTTTCTGTGTCTCTGTCACCACACATCCACACAAGTTATCTTGAGTTCTTTCGTTCCTCTGGTTATCAAAGACACTTTGCTACCATGTTCCCACGGTAAGGAAATAGGGAGCTTGAAAGTTATAACAGAAATATAGGCCAATGGACTAGAACTGAGAGCCCAGAAATAAACTCATACGTCTATGGTCAATTGATTTTCAACAAGGGTGCCAAGATCACTCAATGAGGAAAGAGCAGTTTCCTCTACAAATAGTGCTGGGACAAGTGGAAAGCCACATGCCAAAAAATGAAGTTGGACCCTTCATTCACACCAGATGCGGAAAATTAACTCAAAGTGGATCATGGGGCTAAATATTAGAGCCGAAACTATAAACTCTTCGAAGAAAGTATAGAAGTACTTCTTTGTGACCTGAGGTTTGGCAGTGGATTTGCATACGAGACACCAAAATCACGAGCAAACAAAGAGAAGAGTAGAAATCCCAGACTCTGCCAAAATTAAAAACGTGCCTACATTCGAGGATACTGTCCAGAAAAGGCAACACGACCACCAAGAAATGGGGAGATGATATTTGTAAATCGTGTGTCTTAGAGGAAACTCATATCCAGAATGTGAGAAAAACTCTTACGACTCAATAATAAAAAACAACACATGACCCAATTTAGAGATGGATGAAAGAAAGAAAAGATGTTTCTCCCAAGAAGGTGTCATTAGTCATCGGGGAAATGCAAATCAAAACCACGGGGAGATGGCCGTTCGCACCTACTTGAAGAGCTCTCGCCCAGAATGGATACCAAATATCCATTCGGTATTGGATGATACCAAATGTTGGCAAGGCTGTGGAGAAATGGGAGCCTTTGTTCACGGCTGCTGGGGAAGGTAAGATGGCGCAGGGCTTTTGGTAAAGAGTCGGGCAGCCCCTCAAAAAGTTAAACATAGAGTCACCCTACAGATCAACAATTCCGCTCCTAGGTAGGGACCCAACAGAAATGAAAATGCATGTCTACATAACACTTGTCTATGAAGGTTCCTAGCAGTATTACCAATAATCGCCAGAAGGTGGGAACAGCCCAGATGCCTACTGACTGATGAAAGAAAAACAAAATGTGGGATACTCACACAATGGGTTATTTACGCAGCCTTTTTTTTTTTTTTTTTAAGATTTTATTTATCTATTTGAGAGAGAGAGAGAGCCAACATGAATAGGGGTCAGAGGGAGAGGGAGAAGCAGACTCCCTGAGTCTGGGCAGGGAGCCTGATGAAGGACTCGGATCCCAGGACCCTGGGATCAAGAACCCAGCCAAAGGCAGATGCTTAATAGGCTGAGCCACCAGGCGCCCCTTATTCAGCCTGAAAAAGCAATGAGGTACCGAGAGATGCCTTGAAAACCTCACGCTAAGGGAAAGAAGGCAGTCAACAAAGACCACGTGTTACAGGATTCTATTTACAGAAAATGTCCAGGTTAGACCAATCCAGAGATGGAAAGCAGATTTGCGGTGACTGGGGGTTGGGGGAGGGGGAAAGTGGAGAGTGATTGCTAATACGTATGGGGTTTCTTCTGGGGGGAGATGAACACCTTCTCGAAGGATAGCTAGACAACTCAGGGAACGTACCGAAAGCACCAAACTATACACTCTAAAATACAAGGATGAATGTTATGGCAGGTGCGTTACCTTTCAATAAAGCAGCTATTACCAAAAAAAAAAAAAGAAAGAAAAGTATATATTAATTTCCTTTCTGTTGCTTGCCTCTCAAGTTTTATAAAGACTCCCACCCCTCCTGTACCTGTGAAGGAGGACAGGGTCTTGGGGTGAAGTCCGCTACTTTGAGGAAGCCAAGACTGAGTCTCCACCTGTGGGTGTCCATGATGATTCTGTCCCCCCAACCCCGGGAGGGTGAGGGGGGCATTTGGCAACGTCCAGAGATGTTTCTGGCAGTCACGCCCAGGGAGGGAAGTGCTCCCGGCTTCTGCTGAGCAGAGGCCAAGGACGCTGCTAAACATCCTACGACACCCAGGCCGGCCCCCTACAACAAAGAATGATCTGGCTCCAAATGTCAGCAGTGGCGAGATTAAGAAACCCTGAGCTACGTCTGTGCAGTACGAGGGGAAGCCAGGCTCTGATTGTGGCCCAACGCAATCCGGCTCCCCACATCCCTACCGAACAGCCGGTACCAGGCTCAGACGCGGGGCTGGGCCGGAGATACTGAAGGGAACGACCCCAAGGAGGGGGCCTGTCTGTTGGGGTCTGCGTTGCACATGACCCAGCCACATCACAAAAACAGAGGACATAAACGGCCCTGTCCCCACCTTTGTAGGGCTTTCATCTCCCATTCCAGTTTCCGAGGAGATGTGCCCCTGGGCTCATCAGCCAAAGGAGGACGCAGCCGAGATGAGATTTTTCCAAATGGATCTCCCATCTCTACCGGGAGGCTCTTGATGCCCATCCCCCTGAGACACCCTGCAGGATGCAGGCTCTGGGGACTTGGGTAGAGGGAAGGCGCTTTGCTGAAGACCACCAGGCTCAGAGAACAGCTCTGTGCTGGGGTCTGGCTTGCAGCCGGAGATGGAGTTTTAGCTAGGGTACAGCTAGACCATCTCGTGAGGACAGTGACTTGCACGGTATCCTTTCCGGACACCCGCTTGGCTGCGTTGAGCCGGGCAGCACGACCAAGGGGGAGAGAGGCACTGGAGAAGGTGTTTCCGAAGAGGCAGGCTTGCCCCGTGGGGTCCTGATGAAGGACACGGCATCCAGGGATATGCCCCCGGTGCCCACACCTTCTGGCAAGGGGAGAGGTAGCCCTAATTCCCAGGCAATGTCCTTTAGGAGCAGTGCCCTCAGGCAGCTCCCCTGACACCCCCTTCCCTCGGCCCCCCAGCCTGTGACCTCCCTTCCTTGCTCCCGTTCCTCTGCCCCTCTCCATCTTCCATCCCCTTCTCCCCAGGGTGCTTGATAAATATTATTCTAGTTCTGAAACGTGCCATCCTAGTCCCACCTAATTAATCTGGATGTGCCCCAGGAAATGGGTTAGGGCCTGAGCTATTTTCCAACCACGGGAAAGAAAATCGGTCACTGAGGGAGGGGGAGGCGGGGCTTGCAAGAGAGTGGGCAGCCGAGAGCGGGGCCGAAGGAAGGAGAGGACAGAGGGGGCATGCAGACAGAGGGGGAGAGATAGGAGGAGGGAGGGCGGACCGTAAGGCAGGGACTCAGAGCCACAGAGAGGCAGGGGGGAGGCGGAGAGGGAGGCAGAGATGGACACGAGAGAAAGGGATACAGACGAGGGGGCAGGACAGGGCTGGGACCAGAAGGTGGAGGGAGCAAAAGGGAAAGTGAGGAACAAAGAGAAATTCAGAGAAAGCACTCAGAAATGACTTAGAAGGTGAGGGAGGGAGAGGGAGAGCAGGGAGGGAGAGGGTCGGGAGGGGGAGGGACAGTGGGAACAAGTGAGGACAGAGGGGGGCTTCCCAGGCAAGGGCGAACCCCACCTGCACCCCCCCGCAGCGCCCTACAAGAATCTCATTTAAGAACCTGAAGAATCTTGAGGGCCTGGTTGGCTCAGCTGGTGGAACATGTGATTCTTGATCTCAGGGTCGTGAGTTCAAGTCCCACATTGGGCACAGAGTTTACATCCTCCTCCTCATCATCAATAATAATAATAAAATTAAAAAAAAAAAAAAAAAGAACTTGAAGGATCTTGCTAATCGTGCCAACCTCCCCTCCCCCGGGGCCACGTTTGCTGCCCTATCAGGATAGGTCTAACAAAAGCATGCTTTTTGCCTGAATTGCCTGGATCTGGGCCTTGGTTCGCTGCTCCCTTTGGCACACGGATTCCTTGGCTCTTGTGGATGTGTGGCGAGTGGGGGAGAGTAAATTAACTGGGCAGCAAATCAGAGCAGGGCAAACAGGCGTCTGTGAGCATTCAGGCCAGGAAACTTCAGGGGTCCTGGGGAGCCACAGTGTGCGTCTTCACCATCTGCATCACTGAGACACCCCCTCACATCTGTGCCCCGCTCACCGGGTTCTGCAGGCCCTCGCCTGCCTGATCTGCCGTGACACCCACTCGAACCCTGTGTGACCTTGGCAGTTGGTACAGCCCCACCAGGAACTGAGGCTCAGATGGATTCTAGGGCTGGAACGTGATGGAAGAGAGAAATTCAGATCCGGGGCATGGGACCCATCTGGGTGTCCTTTGGCTCACTGGGACCACTGCTTGCGTTCATCTCACTGCCCTGTGCTGGGTCTGGTCTCTCCAAATACCAGTTAACATCTGGGCACGGAGAAATGATCAGTAAACAAACGATTCTGGTCAAGACCCCTGATTCACCTGCTTAAAAACCTTGGTTAATAGTGCCAACGATCCCAAGGAAATGGATGTGTGTCTGAACGTTCCGAAGTATTGGGTTCGGACACCAGGGACCAGGCCCGGTCAACATTTTGACGGGCGGCCACCTGCATTCAAGAGACATGGGATCCTTCTAAAAAGGGCACGTGATTCCCCTTGACAAGAGAGAGATAAAACCTCGGTAGCCTTTGCTTCAGAACCTTGCCTGCTTGGGAAATTCAGCAGGATCTCAAAGACTTAGGAAATGGGCCACTATTGTGGCTTGAGGAATGACCATGTACCAGACGCCAATGCCAAACTCTTGCACCCACCCTATCCTCTAACCCTCAAAATGACATAATTTGGGAGACGTTTATCAGTAGCCGCAATTAACTGCCGGGAATACTAAGATTTTGCAAGGCTAGCCATATGGCGCAAGGGAACACAACTAGGAGGTGGTAAATCCAGATTCTACCCATGGGTAGGTTAAGAGACAGAGGCTTCCTTTAAACCACCGGATTATCCATTTATCCATTCGCACGTCCATCCATCTACCTGAACCTCCATCCACTCCATCCCATTTGTTTTTCCCACCCAATGCCTCTCTCCGAGGGTCTCTGAACACAAGGTTGTAGGGAGTGCTCAATGGTTAGTGGAAAAATTGGCCCAAAAAGAAGCCAGCTCCCACTCGGCTACCCATTTTTAGCGACCTTTGTGAGTCAGCGACACCAGCGGCTTGGAACATTTTTACATTGTTTTTAGAGGGCAATTGTTTTGTCCCTCCAAGTCCAGAGCAGAACACCAACATAGTCCCTTAGACCCCATCTCAGCTCGAGGCCCCAGTGAGAAGCCACAGTCTTGCTCTACCAAACCCTTGCCTTCCTACCCAGCACTCAGTCCCTGGGCTTCGTGGACTTTCTGTCTCGGGAGTTCTGAGCCACGTAAACGCCACAGATGGGAGAAACGAAGTTCACCTACTGTCCAGTAAGCTTTTCTCTGCCAAGGGCAAGGCAAGCTGGTTCGTTTCGACCCCTAACTGTGTCCTTTTGATTTCCGGGAGGAGTAGGAAGACATTTCTGCTGTTGGATAGGTATGATGAAAGGCCAAATAGATCAACTATTCCATGAATAAGCTATTCTGGTTAATGCTCTTCCTCCTGAGGACTAATGAGAACGCTCTTGATCTTGAAGAATTTTCTAAAACCATTCCTGCCTAATTAAGTAGAATATACTGAATATAATTAATATATATATATTTTTTAAAGAGTGCAAGTTTCTTCCATGAGAGGGCCACCAGCCTAATCTTTAGCTCTCTTTGGAGAACACTAAGTAAAATGCAGACTATTCTAGGAAAATGCAGCTATTTGTGTAAAAACTGCAGGATGAACCATGAAAGGTTGTTTTTTTTTCCCCTACTTAAGTAAATCTCTGATGGCTCCTTTTGTATTTCTCCTAGAAGTAGAATGCAGACACTCTATTCTAGTTAAATCGAATATTCTGGTCATCTGAGTCCCAGGAACGGAGCTTTTGCGGGATGCTGGGAAGACAAGTGTCCCCTGTAACTTTATCCTCCTATCTGTTTACTGGGCAGTCGGTGTGCCTTTAATTCTCCGAAACATGTGCTCCGGACAATCGAAGTGCATATATTTTTTAATAAACACGGACCAAGGAGAATGGCTTCATTCAGTTCTTATTCCTGGTTCTCTCACAGTCCACTTGAAAAACACAGCTGCTAGCTTTGTGTGTGCACAAGCCCGCTCTCCTCATACAGAGAGGCTGCAAATGGGTGTGGAGATCTCCTTTGTTGCGGTAACAATGTTTGCGCATCTGCACTGAGCTGTTCTGGGGGTCTGAGTTGTCCCCGGGCACAATGGGAATTCATCGTGGCCAGCGAACACCGTGGGACCCGGGGAGGGAAGGTTCGGCTGGTCTGCTTTGCTTTCCAGGTAAGCTGGGCCCATTGCTCCATCCCGATGGGTACCTGTCAGGGGGCTATTACGTGACAGCCAGCCCCGAGCCAGGTGGAGCACAGACGTGCCTCCTCTGGCCGCCCCCTCACCCCCCGTCTGCCCCTCACAGCATCCCCTCCACACACTGCATTCCTGGCCTCATGAATCGCGTAAAAATTTACCCAACCGTGGGAAATTGGGCAGCATCAACAGCACGCCTAGACTTTCCAGAAACGTCTGGATCGTCGAGAACAAATCCGCGTGCTCGGTAGGTCAAGGGCGGCTACCACTTCGAACTGGGGGAAAACAAAAACGCTCCCAAGATTTGTCAGCAAAGCAGTGGGCAGTCAGGTGACACAAGAGTTCATAAATGTACCCGCCACTGGTGTTTTTACTTCTGTCATCTTGGCGTCACTCTCTTGACGTGCCATAGGTGCACAGACCAAAATCCAGGGCTGAGGCAAAAGAAAGGTGAGTCTGAGGCAGCCTACTGTGGGGATCCTATAGCCCGAAGTCCCTGGGCGGGAATGCTGACCACTTAGTATGCTGACGATCACCAGCTAGCTACCTAAGCACCCTGTGGTTCTGTTTCCTCA
>JAQQSY010002319.1:0-13758 GCA_028646535.1 Procyon lotor
ACCCACTGAGCCACCCAGGCGCCCCAAGAAGGATTTTAATAATTATTGTTCTCTTTAGGTGCTGGTTGCCTTGCATATGAGTGTGTTTATCTCAACTTCTCTTAGATTATAAACTTGCAATAAAATCTTTACTGGGCGCCTGGGTGGCTCAGTGGGTCAAAGCCTCTGCCTTCGGCTCAGGTCGTGATCTCAGGGTCCTGGGATCGAGCCCCGCATCGGGCTCCCTGCTCAGCGGGGGAGTCTGCTTCCCCCTCTTGTTCTCCCTCTCTCAAATAAATAAACAAAATCTTTTAAAAAAAAAAAAAAAGGATTATAAACTTGCAAGGAGGACTTCCCTCTCCTTGTAGGTGCTTCTGTTACAGGATTCTGCTCCCGTGTGACAGGATACCGGCCCCCCTCAGCCATTTCGGTCTTTCCACAGTATTCCCAGGCCTCCACTGTGCTGGCTGTGGGCGGGATTCGGCAGCAATTCTCGCTGCCTGAGAACATCCAGCTCTCCCTCTTCTCAATCGAGTTTCTGCGGAACATCAATGTACGTGCAAAGGGATCTGGGGCTTGGGGCAGTGACCACTCCTTTAGCCCAGAGAGAGGAGCCGCCCAGCTGGCCAGGGGAATCAGCAGAAGCAGGTCTGGCACGGAGGCGTTGGAACCTCTAGTTCTGTCCCCAGTGGGGGTACCCAGAGGAGCGGGGGCTTCTCTAAGTCTCGGGAGCTGTTGGTGAGGAAGCCAGGAGAGACCCCCCCCTCCCTTCTTTAAATCAACTTCTTCTAAAGAGTTTTGTTTTTTGTCTTTGCATCTAGGAATACCTGGCCGTAGTCGACGACCCTCCCCTGGACATCCAGTTCAACCCCGCAGGTTATCTCTTGCTGGCTTCGGAAAAGGGGGCCGCAGTCCTGGAGAGCAACGTGAAGGTGCAGAGGTGGGTGCCCAGCCCGACCAGCGGCTGCTCCTCAGCCGCGCCCACCCGGCGCGGCTCCAGCGCCGAGTCAGGAACCGGGGCGGGTGGGCTGTCAAGGCAGGTCCCGACCGTGTCTGTCGGGTAACACAAACAAGACCTCCGGGGGCTGTCACACAGATGTGGACAGCACGTTGCTGCGCTGCTTCCTAAATGTGCCACATCCTAAGAACCACCTGGAACATCCCACACCTGATAAGCCAGAACCTCTAGGGAAGGGCCCGGAAACTGCGCACTTTCTCCGTAAGGGCCAATCGATGTGTTAGGCTTTGGGGGTCATATGGTCTCTGTGGCAGTCACTCAACTCTGCAGTTGAAACAAAAGCAGCCATAGACAAAACATGGACAAAAATGTGACCAAACGAGCGTGGCTCATATACAAAAATGCAGGCAGCAGGCCGGTTTGGGCGGCCCCTCACCTGAGTGAATGTCGTGCTCAGTCAAGAGTGCATATGTTTAACAGATACACTTGCAAGTCTCCCGAGGGACATCAGGTAATGTCCCAGATGCAGCATTTACTCATGTAGCCACCGCAAACATCCCCATTTTACATGTGGGTAAACTGAGGCATGTGGTGCCGATCAGTGGGATTCGCTGGGATTCGAACCAGGCAGCCTGGCTTGTGAGTGTGTTCTTTTAGGATCTGTATTGCTGTCTTTGGGGGACAGTGTCCCAGAGGAGATCGTCGTGCAGGTGGGCAGGACTGTACTAGAAAGTGGACAGGAAGGCCGTTCCGGGCAGAAGGGAAGGGAACAAGGGGAAGGAACCAAGTGATTGGCTCTGTTGTGAAAGGCCACAGAATGGTTAGGGGAGGGCAGGGAGTTCAGTGTGGCGAAGGCCACACCAGGGTGTGGGAAAGGCAAGCGGGGTCAGGGGCCGAAGAGCCGTGACCAGGAGGCTTGGTCTTGACACACTCAGCAAGGAGGAAAACCTGGGGAGTTTGGGGCAGAGAAGTGACAGAAATGAGGCAGGATCCCCACTTGTAGAGTTGGGGTCCCTACTTCTCCCTCTCTGCACTCCCCCCCCCACACACACACACAAACACACACTCACACCCCTGCACACAGCCGTGCATTTCTCTCAGGCAGGAAGGAGCCAAAGTCTGGCTGATGTCTCCTGAGCAGCTTCGGAACAAATTTCCCTGGATAAACACCGAGGGCGTGGCGGTGGCGTCTTATGGTGAGGCCTGCTTGCAGAGGGGCTCTGGGGTCGAGGGGCACCTCAGGTCAGGAGTCTCAGCACCCCTAGCTACATCGAGAAGCAGTGCTTCCCCCTGGCCAGCAGAGTCCCGAGCGCCCCCCTCACCCCCAGGCCATGCGAAGGGTCCTAATCCCGCCTCATGAGTCCTCTTGCTCATCACAGGGATGGAGCACGAAGGTTGGTTTGATCCCTGGTCTCTGCTCCAGGGGCTTCGGCGAAAGGTCCAGTCCATGGGGGTCCTCTTCTGCCATGGAGAGGTGACACGTGAGTCTGAGGTCCCATGCATCTTCCCTTGGCCAGCCAGAGCTCAGGCTTGGATGGGGTCTTACCTTCACTCACAGGCTAAGCAAGAGTTGGTGGGGAAGGGGGTTCTCCCTGCGGGCTGGTCCGGGCCATCCTGACTCCAGGTCCTAACGCGGCTTCTCTGCCTGACTCATGATGTGCTCGAAGGTCTCAGCAGGCTTCTGTCCTGTGTGCGGCCAAGTTCATCCTGGTTACCCCATCTCTGGTGGAAGAAGTCCCGGCCTTCCAGCTTGCTTTCCTCCTGAAACCCATGGAATCCCAGTCTCATCCTCTTCAGGCTTCAGGAGTTCTTTTTTTTTTTCCTTTCCTGCAGGTTTTGTCTCTTCGTCAAGCCACATGGAGACCACAAGCGGGGAAGAGGTGACTTTGAAAAGGATCCATAAAGTCCATGTAAGTTCCCAGCCTGTGCATGTTCCTTCCCAAAGTGGAGGGATGAGAAAGGTACCAACTGTCCCCTGGATCTTTTCCTACCCACTTCCAGTGGGGCTAAACCAAGGCTCACGGTGCCCAGTGTGCGGGCCGGACCCTCCCACCCCTCCCCCTCTGGTGCCTGCAGGTGAAGATAGACCACAGCCTGGAGTACCAGCCCGTGGAGTGTGCCATCGTGATCAACGCGGCAGGGGCCTGGTCCGGCCAGATCGCGGAGCTGGCTGGTATCGGGAATGGGGCACCTGGCACCCTGCAGGGCACCAAGCTCCCTGTGGAGCGGAGGAAAAGGTGACGCCCCTCGGGGCAGCCGAGGAGGTTGGTGAGAGAGGGACAGAAACAGTGTAAGACTTGGTTCAATGCAGCAGGAAGGAGTGGGGCTGCTCTTCTCACCATCTGCTAACTGGCTGGTCACGGCAGGTATGTGTACTTGTGGAACTGTCCCCAGGGGCCCGGCCTGGAGACCCCGTTCGTCATAGATGCCAGTGGAGTCTACTTCCGCCGGGAAGGATTAGGCAACAACTATCTGGGCGGTTGTAGCCCCACTGAGGTAAGCTAAGCGGGGTTGGGGTGCTGGGCGGGAGACATAGGCCAGCTGTCGTTAGAGTCAGGCTTTGGGGCGCCTGAGGGGCTTAGTCAGTTAAGCCTCTGCTCAGGTCATGATCCCAGGGTCAGGAGATCGAGCCCCACATTGGGCTAGGGAGCCTGCTTCTCCCTCTCCCCCTGCTCATTCTCTCTGTCTCTCAAATAAATAATAAAATATCTTAAAGAAAAAGAAGAAAGAAAAGGAAGGAAGGAAAGAAAGAGAGGTTCTTTAGAGGGCCCAGTGCTGTTACTGATACTCCAGCCTCTCTGGGTTTGAGTTGGGCTCTTTCCTCCCCGCACCCCACCTCCCGAGGGGATTGAGTAAGGGGGTCGGTGAGATCTGGGTCAGCCCTCGTGTCCCAGATGTATAGGCCATGTCCCCACCTCTCACCGCAGGAGGAGGAACCGGACCCAGGGAACCTGGAAGTGGACCACGATTTCTTCCAAGACAAGTTGTGGCCCTCTTTGGCCCACAGGGTCCCGGCCTTTGAGTGTCTGAAGGTAACTAGAAGGCAGATGAGCCTGGAGCACCTCGGTCCCCTCGGAAAAGCCTGTCAGCTGCCACACGCCCTCCACCTCACAGCTGCTAAGGGCTCGTGGTCTGGGGACCCATCCCATCAAGCCGTGAGCAGGAGTGAGGGCGGTGTGTGTTGGCACCTTCCCGGGAACCCCAGCGTCCTGTCCTCCCGCAGGTTCGGAGTGCTTGGGCTGGCTATTACGATTACAACACCTTCGACCAGAACGGGGTGGTGGGTCCCCACCCTCTCGTCGTCAACATGTACTTTGCCACGGGCTTCAGTGGCCATGGGCTCCAGCAGGCCCCTGCCGTGGGACGAGCTGTGGCAGAGATGGTGCTGAACGGCCACTTCCAGACGATCGACCTGAGCTCCTTCCTCTTCAGCCGCTTTTACTTGGGAGAGAAGGTGCAGGAGCATAACATCTTCTGAGCCCGTAAGCCCTTCGCCGGGCCCCGCTGCCCCGGGTGTCACCCTTGGCTCACGTTCAAGGCTCCTCGCTGTGACTTTCTCCCCAGCACCAAGCCAGGCTCTCCTCCACCCTCCTCTCCTCTCCTCCTCATCCTGTCCCCACAGGGCTGGGCAGGCAGGCAGGCCCACTGTGGGCTTTGAGAGACACTGTGCCTGAGGCCCAGGCCAATAGAGAATGATGGGATGAGACCCCAGGACTGGCCTCTGGCCTGGGGCCAAGGCCGCCCACAGAGGTAGTGCAGCTGGACCGAGCACCTGCGCAGGTGCCCCGGTGCTGGCTTCTTCCTGGCACCGACCAGCAAAGATATCCTCTGCCCCTCTGGGCAGGCGTGAGCCCAGGCAGGGACCAGCGCAGGGCAGCCTGGCCTGGAGTTAGTGATTGTTTACCCTATTCATCAATCAATAAATGCGATTACTCTTTTCATCCGGGCTTCTGTCCCTTCCCCTTTCACCTCCTCCCAGCACTTGCTTGCCTCGGGTACCAGGCTGGGAGGAGCACCGCCTTCTCCTCCCAGGAACATTCTTCTTTTTTTTTTTTTTTTTTTTTGCATTTTTTTTTTTTTGCATTTTTTTTTTTAAGATTTTATTTATTTATTTGACAGAGAGAGATCACAAGTAGACAGAGAGGCAGGCAGAGAGAGAGGGGGAAGCAGGCTCCCCGCTGAGCAGAGAGCCCGATGTGGGGCTCGATCCCAGGACCCTGAGATCATGACCTGAGCTGAAGGCAGAGGCTTTAACCCACTGAGCCACCCAGGTGCCCCTCCCAGGAACATTCTTAAGTCCTGTGTGTAGGCACCTTGTTTGCCAAGGGTTGCCTCCTCTTCCTGAGTCCCTGCAGGGGTTCGGTTGTAGGGGGAAGGGAAGGCTTCCTGTATTCACTGTGTATTCAGCTCCACCTCTTGGCCTGGCCCAGGGCTACGTGTTAGGGAAATACTAGCAGGCAAGTCATACCGTAGTCCTCACTGGAGTGTTCTTCCCTCTGTCCTGCCCCTGAGCCCAGATCGGATATAGTGCGGTCCCCCTAGTGCCGGGAATAAGCCCAGGTCACGGACCCCCATCTCACCTGGCTGTTTATCCATGAAGCTTCCCAGGGAAGTTGACCTCTGAACTGAACCTAGAACGAGCAGTTTAATAAAGTGAATGCACAGAGGGGATGCGCATGGAGGAGAGCGAGGACGGGGCTGATTCCAGGCTTCAGGAAAACCACAGACAAATGCCCAGGACCAAGGGTCAGTAAGATTCAAGGGACAAGAAGTGATTTGTCCTGGCGAGATCATGGAGGGAAGGAAGAGAGGTAGAGTAAGAAGCCGGGCAGGGCCGGGAGCCAAAGAGCCATGTCGTGGAGCTTGGGGTGTATCCCGTGGGTTTTCAATAGAGAAGCGACATGTTCCGACGTTCCCTTTAGGAAAATCACCGTGACTGCCCTGTGGCAAATAGACTAGCAGGGGGGCCAATGGGAGGCTGTCACTGCAGTCCCCAGGGCAGAGACGACGGGGTCTGCACTATCCTGGCAAGAAGCATGTGTGTCCAAGAAGGGACAACGGTCACAGGAAATGGGGTCAAGTAAGACTCAGGTTTTTGGCTTGGGCAGCTAGAGGTACGTCTTGCCTTTCACAGAGGCGAGGAACACCCAGGAGGAGCAGGGTGAGGCACAAAATGAGCGGTACAGTCTGGGACAGGTCGAGCCGAGGGTGCGCACAGGACATCGGGTAGCTGTCCAGCTGGGAGCTTAATGTCCTGTTGGGCACCCAGGATGACCTAGGCTGTAGAGAGAGGGACACCACGGAAGAGAATGGCATCCCCCCAACAAGAGGGGTGAAGCCGGGGGGACCCCACTGTCATTTTTAGACATGAACCAAAGGAGAGGAAGCTGAAGAGGTGGCCAGAGAGGCAGGGAAAGAAGCCAGGACCATGAGGTGTCACAGGAACCGAGTGGTCCGCGATATCCGCGCACGCCTGCAGGCCGGGTCAGCACCGGGCAGGTCAGTACAGCTCCCGGGGGAGAGATGTGCCTCGGTGGGGTCTGAGGTGACACCTGTTTGGAAGGGAGAAGTGAACAGGAGTAGGGACAGCTTGTAAACTGTCCCTTTGCCCCTCAAAAGCAGCCTTTGGGGAGAAGAAGGAAACAAAAGACGGGCCGGACCGCTGATCAGTTGTGGGAGGGAGGGCAGACGGGGGAGAGGGGCTGCCCGTGAGGTAATAGGAGAGGCCCCTCGGGGTGGGGGCGGGGAAGAGCCAGGGCTGATGAGGTGAGCAAAAGGGCAAGAGCCATCCAGGCTGAAAGGCAGGAAGGAACTTGCGGTGGGCATGGGCTGGGGACAACTCAGGCCAAGCCCGACATCCATGATCTAACCTAATCAGCTGGCCTCGGCTGGGCAGGTGCCCAGCATTCACGCTGCCTGCCTTCAGGGGCTCCCCCGCTCTGTGGGTCAGAAGGAAGATGGCCTTCAAGATGACAGACACTGTATGTTTTTAAGAATGCATTCATGAGGCCCCCGTGCTTCTACAGGGCTGTAGTCAAACTCCTAAGAGAGCACCTGCCGCCTGTCTTCCCTCTCGGTCCAAGCCTCCTTCGCCTCTGCGCCAGCACTGGGCTGTCAGTGATGAGACACTGACATTGTGATGAGCTCTGGATGTGAACCCCGCGATCCTGCTCCACAGCTCTCCTGCCTCCCCTGTCCAGCCCGAGACCACACTGCCTCCCAGGATTAGCCGCTAACTCGTCCTGCCGGCTGGTGAGACACGTAGGAAATCAGATTGAAAAGGAGACCATGAATCTTCCGTCAGTCCTATTAAACTAGCTGCATCATCCAGCATTTTGGGCGCACAGTTGTAGGACTGTTTCCCAAACTGGCAGCCCACAGAACACTGCTCAGGAAGATACTGGTATTTCTACTATGGTGAAACAAGTTTGGGAAAGTCTACACATTGTATTCTTTGCACACACACAACTCCCCCCCCACCCATCCTAGCGCTTCACAAAGCTCATTTGCAAGCTCATGGGCAAGCGGGCAGGTGAAGAAATCCTGCACTTTAACCCAGGACTCGGCCAACGGCTGGCTCATCACATTTGTGCAGCCTCCGAGCCTGGGGTTCCCAATCGGTTTCCAGTTCTGTGCCCACCCCTCCCCCCCTACATCTGCAGTGAGAGTCACGCTACCACCTACCTTGTGGCCTTTGGACATGCCCTTCAATCTCCACTTTTTTTCTTTCTTTTTTTGGAGAAAGAGAGAGTGCGCGCAAGGGGTAGGAGAAGAGGGAGAGGGAAAGAGAGAACCTTGAGCAGGCTCCACGCTAAGCTGAGCTGCAGGCGCCCAAGGGTCATCTCAGGACCCCTACATCACGACCTGAGCGGAAATCAAGAGTGGGTGGCTCCGGGAGACTGGGTGGGTCAGTGGGTTAAGCCTCTGCCTTTGGCTCCGGTCATGATCTCAGGGTCCTGGGATCAAGGCCCACATCTGGCTCTCTGCTCAGCAGGGGGCCTGCTTCCCCCTCTCTCTCTGCCTGCCTCTCTGCCTACTTGTGATCTCTCTCTCTCTCTCTCTCTGTCAAATAAATAAATAAATAATCTTAAAAAAAAAAATGGGAGACTTAACCCACCGAAACACCCAGTGGGTCGTCCCTCCAGTTAACTGTAGAAAAAGAAAAAAGGTACAATGGCTGGCCTCGCAGGGCTTTAAGAGAATTAAATGAACGGAACAAGGGTTTCTTTCCTTCTCCCCGACACAGAACAAAGCCGAGGCTTCAGGCTGCCCGGGCGGGTTTGGGGGGACGCGGGAGCACCGACTCTTCTGCAAGTGTCTGCCGGGTTGCGGGCCCCGGAGCTCCCAGGGCCCCGGGGGCGGGGCGGCGAGGGGGAGCCCCGGGGAGCAGCGGCTCCCAGGCGGAGCAACCGGGCGGCCGGAGGGCCTTGCGAGCCCAGGGCGCGGGCCGGGGAGGAGGGGCCGGGGCCGGGCCGCCTCGCCGCTTCCGGGGGAGCCGGGGAGCCGGGCGGCCGTCTGCCCGGGCCTGCGCGCCGCACTTCCCCTCGCCGGGGGCGGCCGGCACCGCGCGGGAGCCCGAGCCAGCCCAGCGGCCCGCACAGCGGGGGGTCGCCGCCGCCCACGCTCAGGTGAGCCCCCGGCGGGGGCGGGGGCGGGGTCCCAGAGGTGGGGGGGGTGCGGTGCGGGCCGGGGGCGGGGTCCCCGCGGTGTCGGGGGCGGTGGAGCGCGGGCCGGAGGCGGGGTCCCCGGGAACTGCGGGACCCCCGCGCCCCTGCCGTGCCTCCCCGACGGGCCGCGTCCCCGCGGCAGGTCTGCCCGGGGACCGCCTTCCCCTCTCCTGCCCCCTTTACCTGCGTGCCGCGGGCAGCCGGAACGCGGAAACCGGGTCCACAGGCTTTCCACGAAAGCTGTCCCTTTCTCCGTCGCAAAGGAGCTCGTGCAGGGAGGTCCCCCCCCAACCCTTCCATGTGGGTCGAAGAGCCCAGCTGGGTCAGGTTGTTTCCATCTTTCACTGTAGTGTTTCTGCCACGATCTCCTCACATCCTTCTTTGCTCTTCCGATGGCCTTTGCGACTGTTCCCGCAAGAACACGGCTTAGTTAGGGTTCATGACCCACGAAGGCATTTCTTTCAGGAACATCTGTCTTGGGCAGGGCGACGTGTGCAGCGCTGGAGTGACAGCATTGGACAGGGAAGGGTCAGCCATGTCCTTCCCCTGAAGACGGACGGGTTAGAAATCCCAACACAGCCCCGGGCAGTGCCGCCGAGAGAGGGGGGCGGTCCCCAGTGCTGGGTGCGGAGGGCACCCAGGGCCAGGAGGGACGGTCGGAGAAAGCCGCATCTGGTTGTTTTTTTAACTTTTTTTTTTTTTTTTTTTTAAAGATTTTATTTATTTGACAGAGAGAAACACAGCGAAAGAGGGAACACAAGCAGAGGGAATGGTAGCGGGAGAAGCAGGCTTCCTGCCGAGCAGGGAGCCCGATGCGGGGCTTGATCCCAGGACCCTGGGATCTGACCTGGGCCGAAGGCAGACGCTTAACGACTGAGCCACCCAGGTGCCCCTTTATTTTAACTTTTAAGAAACTATTGAAATACGACCCGCGTACAGAGAATTGCACAATCCTAAGTGTCCAGCTTACCTAATGGTTTTCACATAGTGAACATTTTCTAGGCAACCTGCATCCAGAATAAATAAAATCTCACTAGCTCTCTGGAAGTCTTCTCTGTTCACTTCCAGTGACTACTTTGGTCTAAGGGGGAACTATTATCCTGGCTTCTCACATCGTAAAATATTTACTTGGTTTTGAACTTTTGATATGTGGGCTCCTGTGTACCTACTTTTTGCGTGTAGTACTTTATACTCGGTATGTGAGATGCAGCCAAGTCGCCTTTAGCTGTGAATCGTTGATCTCAACTGATGTCTGGTTTTGCAACGTACAGATAGAGCACAATTTATTGCTACTTTCTACTGGATACTTGGGTGGATGGACAGCGGTTGTTTCCAGTTTGAGTTTCTTTGTTTTTTTTAAATAGTGCCCCCAGGATTCTCGTGGTTGTCTTTTGGTGGGTATATGTAGCAGTTCTGTTGGGTATATTCCTAAGAGTGGAGTTGCTGGGTGTGTTTCTCTTCAGCTTTAGCATACTCTAGGGCCACTTGGTTTTCCGGAGTGGTTCTGCGAATTTACACTCCCCGCCAGCAGTGTGTGAGTTTTTACTCCCCAACATCTTTACCAATATTTGCTACTGTCTCTTTTTTTTCATCGTAGCCATTGTGCCCCGGGCTAGGGCAGTGGTGTTGGACCGAGGTTTTAATTTGCATTTCGCTTATGGCTACGGAATCTGCATCTTTTTTTTTTTTTTAAAGATTTTATTTATTTATTTGACAGAGAGAGAGATCACAAGCAGGCAGAGAGGCAGGCAGAGAGAGAGGGGGAAGCAGGCTCCCTGCTGAGCAGAGAGCCCGATGCGGGGCTTGATCCCAGAACCCTGAGATCATGACCTGAGCAAAAGGCAGAGGCTTTAACCCACTGAGCCACCCAGGCGCCCCACGGAATCTGCATCTTTTCATGTCTTTTGGGCATTTGGATATCCTTTTTGCAAAGTGTTCAATTCTTCTGCCCATTTTTTTCACTAGATTATCACTTTCTTACTAGCTCATAAGAGTTCTTAAATATTCTGGTTATGGAACATGGGATATATATTTTTAAAATGTCTTCTCAGGAGATTGCCTTTTCACTCACTTGAAGATGTCTTTCGATGAACAAAAGTTCTTCTCTTTAATGTTGCCCCATTTATTTATTTATTTATTTATGACCCATTGAAAAAAATCTTTGCTTCCCCCAGGGGGTAGTGGGTGGGCAAAATGAGTGAAGGTGTCAGAAGGTACAAACTCCAGTTATAAAATGAAAGAAATCCTGGGGATGTAAATTCACATCGTGGTGACTAGACTACAAAACTGTAGTGCATATTTGAAGGTTGCTAACAGACAGCCTTCTCATCACAAGGAAAAAAAAAGTGTAACATTCATATATCGGATCACTGTGTTGTGCACCTGAAACTATCAGGTTATATATGTCAATTACATCTCAATTTTAAATAATCAGAAGATGAAATCAGGAAGACAATCTCCTAAAATATCCTCTAAAAGCAATTTTATTGTTGTTCTCACTTCTTTCTACCACCCATTTGAGATTAAGTTTTTTATATTGTGTAAGACATGAGCCAAGATTGATTTTTCCCCCACAGGCTATCAAAATTGACCCAACACCATTTTCCCCACTGTTTGGCAGTGTCAGCCTTGTCATACAGCAGGAGACTGTATGCATGTGGGTCTGTTTCTAGACACCCTGTTTTTCCATCCATCCGTCTACTTGTGCACCAATAGCACGTGGCCTTAAGTAGTGCTTTATAAGTCTTTTATTATTCTGGTGGTGGAAGCTCCTCAGAATTATTCTTTAAGATCTCGGGTGTTTTTTTTTTCAATCTAACGATGGCTCCCAAAGCCTTAAAAATATATATATATATATATATATATATATATATATATATATATATATAAATTTAAATATATTTAAAATCTATTTTAGATTTTAAATTTATTCAAAATCTAATATATTTTAAAATCTAACTTTTAGATTTTAAAAGATCTATTTTAAAATCTAATATATTTTAAAATCACCTATTTAAAATCATATATACATATATATATATAAAGTAATCATTTTGTAAGCTCGACAGAAGACTAATGGAAAAGGATATACAACTGGCATAATTTGTATTATGGATTATGTATCCATCCATAAATTTACTACTGGCACAATCTATATTACATTAATGCCGCCTTTTTACATCAGATCTACTGCAAAGTAAATACAAAATCAATTCACACCATTTTAGTTCAAATAAGCTTTAATCCCAGGATGATATAGTTTCAGAACAAAGAGAATTTTTTTTTTAAAACTAAGAAACTGTGAAGTTTCCCAAAGACCAATCTGCTACTTTTTTGCAAAATATATCAACATTAATTATAATGCTTCCCATTCATGTTTGATCAGTAAGGTAGTTCCCATGGGACTGAACTTCAGCTAAAGTTTTAGATTTGAATAACCAAAGTTACAATACTTTTGACTTGTAATTCAATTTTTAAAAATTGGTGCCATTATACACACATGCACATATATATACTTTTTGACATTTTTTTTTAAAGATTTTATTTATTTATTTGACAGAGAGAGATCACAAGTAGGCAGAGAGGAAGGCAGAGAGAGGAGGAAGCAGGCCCCCTGCTGAGCAGAGAGCCCGATGCGGGGCTTGATCCCAGGACCCTGAGATCATGACCTGAGCCAAAGGCAGAGGCTTTAACCTGCTGAGCCACCCAGGTGCCCCACTTTTTGACATTTTTGAAGTCTTCAAAATTTATAAAATAGACTGTTGAAAGCGTATGTGCCAGCAAACATGATTTATTTTAATACAGGTCACAAGACTTCAGTTAATCAACCAGAAGTCTATGACTGTTTTCTGCCTGCTAGAGTTCCAGCTTAAATTTGACTTAATAACAGAATCAGTCACCTGGAATTTATTTCATAAATTCAATCTTGAGGTTTACCAGGCTGCTTTCAATCCTTTTACATGTTATAAATATAAGTAACAATACAAATATAAGTAAAATGTAAATATAAGTAACAATATAAATTGAGACTAGTGCTTCCTTGGGTCAGAATTTCCTAGACATCTCTTCAAAAATGGATTCTTGGGCCCCATTTCTGAAATGCCGAATAAGGTTTTCCAGGAGTATCTGTATTTTTCAAACAATAAGAACAATAATGCAGCTTGGTTTGAGAACCACTGACATACATCAGAATCCTGGGGTATTTGTTTAAAAAATCAGTTTCCCAGGCTTTACCCAAAGATTTGGGAGGGGGCACGGGAAGTGGCATTTTAAACCATCATTGCAGTCAGTCCCTGTATTTGTTTTCTGGGCTGCATAACAAGTGACCACAAATTCAGCAGTATACCCCAACACCTATTTATTATCTCATGGTTTCTGTGGGTTAAGGGCCCAGGCGAGGCTTGGCTGAGTCTTCTGCTGGGGTCTTACCTGGCTTAAGTCCAGGTATTATCTGGGGGCCGCGATGCCACTGGGGTTTCACGAGGAGAAAGAGCCACTACCACGCTCCCTCAGGTTGTTCTTGGTTGGCAGAGTCTCTTTGCGGTTGTAAGACTGAGGTCTGCTTTCTTGCTGGCTGTCAGCTGGAGATTACTTCCCTAGATGTTACTTCTAGAGATCATGCAGCTTCCAGAGGCTGCCCGCAATTTCTTGACACTGGCCCTCTCACTGCAAGGCTGGCAAATTCTTCAAAGTCGGTAAAGGAATCACTCTCCAGTCTGCTGAAATGGATTTAAACACACACACAAACACACACACACACACACACACACACACACACACAAGTATGACACGATATTCAAATATATGCTATATTCACACGTACACATCTTCTTTTATATATTTTTATTGTTTTTAAGTAATGTCTACACCCAATGTGGGGCTTGAATTTATGACCCCAAGTTCAAGAGTCATACACTCTACCGACTGAGCCAGCCGGGCGCTCCACGTGTATAGATCTTATATGGTAAATAGACACATTGTGTGTTTGTGTGTCTGTGTGTGTCTGTGTGTGTGTACATATAAATGCATATACACACACGTATACATCGTCTATATAGTAATGTAACCAGATAAGTGACATCCCATAATCATTGCCATATTCAGTTGGTTAGAAGTCAGGGGTCTGGCCCACACTTACAGGTGTGAGCATGGGGC
>JAQQSY010002320.1:0-13756 GCA_028646535.1 Procyon lotor
TTCAACAGACGAATGGATAAAGAAGATATAGTCCATATATACAATGGCATATTATGCCTCCTTCAGAAAGGATGAATACCCAACTTTTGTATCAACATGGAGGGGACTGGAGGAGATTATGCGGAGTGAAATAAATCAAGCAGAGAAAGTCAATTATCATATGGTTTCACTTAACTTGTGGAGCATAAGGAATAACATGGAGGATATTAGGAGGAGAAAAGGAAAAGTGAATTGGGGGAATTGGACGGGGAGACGAAGCATGAGAGACTAGGGACTCTGAGAAACAAACTGAGGGTTTTAGAGGGGAGAGGGTGGTCGGTTAGGTGAGCCTGGGGGTGGATATTGAGGAGGACACGTATTGCATGGAGCACTGGGTGTGGTGCATTAACAGTGAATCTTGGAACACTGAAAAAAAAAAAAAAAAGAAACTGCCAGAAACAGTAGAGTAAGACCAAATATACATAATTCTTATCATAAACCAGAAAATCACACCTATTCAGAAATAAAAGGAAAAAAAAAATCTTCTTAAAACACAGCAAATGTTTGGAAAGTTACAGTCATGGGGCCTGTGGAAACTAGGTCCTGTCAGAGTTCCTTTGGAAATGGGGGCCAAGCAAACTGTGCATCATGGTGTTCCAGGTTCCCCAGACTGGAACTGGAGTCTCTGTCTGCTTTTACAGCCACCACACCACAGGACTCAGCCCTTACAGTCCAAGGACCAATGCCCCCTATCTCCCAGGGAGCACTAGGATTCATGTCTCTCTTAAGATCAATCCCAGGGTGCAGCCACTCTGGAAAACAGTATGGAGATTCCTCAAAAAGTTGAAAACAGAGCTATCCTACATCCCAGCAATTGTACTAAGGGGTATTTACCCTAAAGATACAAATGTAGTGATCTGAAGAGGCACGTGCACCTGAATGTTTATAGCAGCAATATCCACAATGGCCAAACTATGGCAAGAACCTAGATGTCCATCAACAAATGAATGGATACATACACACACACAATGGAATACTATGCAGCCATCAAAAATTTGAAATCTTGCCATTTTCAATGATGTGGATGGAACTAGAGGAACTAGAGGATATTATGCTAAGCAAAATAAGTCAATCAGAGAAAGATAATTATCATATGATCTCTCTGATATGAGGAATTTGAGAGGCAGGGTGGGGGGTCATGAGGGGGAGCGAGGGAAAAATGAAACAGGATGGGACCAGGGAGGGAGACAAACCATAAGAGATTCTTAATCTCAGGAAACAAACTGACGGTTGCTGGGGGGTTGATGGGGAGGGATAGGGTGGCTGGGTGATGGACATTGGGGAGGGTGAGTGCTGTGAATTGTGTAAGACTGATGATTCACAGACCTATACCCCTGAAGCAAATATTACGTTATTTGTTAATTTTTATTTTAATTTACTACACATATATTTAAATGCATATATCATATAAAATGTTGATTTATTAAAAAAAAATCAATCCCAGGGATCTGGTTTTTAACTAAGTCTGAGGCCTCCAGATTCCTTTGTTTTTTAATCCCCCACCCGTACCCTCTCCCTCCACCCCTGCCCCACTATTTGAGCATACAACTCTAAATGTCTGTTTGCCTAATTATTTGTTTACTAATTATACACACAAGCAATATCCATTCATTATAAAACATATGCAAAAGAAATTTTAAAATGATGGAAAAAATGGGGTAAAATATACTTCAAGGTTTTCTGCTAATTATGATGGTCCCATTCTATTACTTGAGATTTTCACTAATGACATAGGGTATAAATCTGTCTTTCCAAAAGCCTTCTTGATAGTGTTTAGTATTTCTGGCAGGCTTCTTTGCAGATCTGATTACATTATCATTTTTTAACTTGGTAATATGGTTGAAGAAATAGGAAAAATGTCAGCTGTGCTGTTTTTTTGTTCTTTGCTTCAGTTTGCACTATTAATAATCTACTCAACTTGTAATTTTTTTTTTGGCAGGAATCCTTTTAAGCCAAATGTCCAAATTATTAGTTGGCAACATACAAGCTATGTTAGGTTGCAATACCCTGAAAGCCAATGAAGGAATGATGTTGGAAGGGTCACCCACTTCACTGCATGGAATCCCCAGCTTTCCCTCCGGGTAACTCCAGCCCTGTTTGTGAACCATGACCATCTTGCATATGGACTAAGGGAGGGCATCCGTGTCATTAGGTCTAAATTTCTTATGGGGAGGATAAATAGAAATAGCTTTGGAAGTTCAGCCCCCTCTTCTTTAGAGACTCTTGAGTTGCATTTTTCATTTGCTAGCTCAAGTAAATTGATCATTTTAGATTTTGGCAAGGCCCCTCATTTAAAGGGGCACTTATTTCACCTTTAACTAAAGCCTCTCTACCCCTAACATATGCCATTTCCATTTGCCACCTCAAATATCGTGCCTAGTAGCTGACAGAGGCTTAAGAGAATTCAATTTTATCTCAGCAGAGGGCGTCGCTTCCTTCCAGGAATGTGACAAGCCTTTAGCAAAGAGGCTATCTTAAGACCTGGGACCTAAGAAAAGAGGCCATGAGAGCAGTGTCAACGTCTGTAAGGGGTGAATGAAGCTCATTCTTTATCCAAACTAATATCCTCATTTTCTGCGGGGACTCAGGTCCAGAGAATTGCTCAGAATTCTATGGTTAGCCAATGACTAAACCAGCACCTGAATTCAGGCCTTCTACCCTCAGCCCAGTGCACTCTCTTATTCCTCACAGTCCTCCCATGTGCATTTGCTAAGTAACAGTAACCCTGGTCCATTTCATTTGATGTAATTACTGATATATTTGAGTTTTAATCCGTCATATTATTTCTCAATTTCAACATACCCTCTTACCTCTTCAATAATTCTTCTTTGTTTTCGGACTTCTTTTGGATTGACTAAAATGTGTTTATTACTATTTTTTCCCTTTTACTATTTTGGAAGATTTACATTATATCCTTTTTTAATGGTTTGTTTAAAAACTTTTTTTTTTTGCCATTTATAATATCTTTAATCTTGCATTGTTAAACTTATTCAAATCTAATATTAGTACTGATCTTTATTATTGGCCTAGACAATTCAGAAACATAAGAACACTTAAACCCATCCAAACTCTTGCTATTATTGACAGTATTTTAAATTTTATCTCATTTTTAAATTCTACAAGACACTTCTATTTTGTTTTTTTTTTCCTCTTTATTTTTTCTTGCATCTCAGACTTGCCATCTGGATTATTTTACTTTATCCTGAAATATATCTTCTAGAATTTCCCAAACTCTATCATTTAAAATAAGTCTTCATTCATCTTTGTGTTATATACATACACACACACACTCATACTGTGAATAAAATTCTAAGTAGGCAATTATTTTCTTTCAGTATGTTGACAAGATCATTTTATTGTCTTTTGACTTCCATTACTGATCTTAGAAGTCAGCTGTCAATTTAACTTTGTCTTTGAAGACAATACATCCTTTCCCCTATGGCTGCTCTAAATAGATGGTATATAGAAAGTTCAGGGTTTTTTGGGCTTCCTATGGTTTTACTATAATGTGCATGGGAATGCTGTGTAAATATACTGTGCAGACTCTTTTAGGCTTCTTGAATCTATGGAAAGACATCTTTCAATAGTTCTAAATATTCTCAGCTATTGTATCTTAAGATACTACCTTTTGCTCTCCCTCTTCTTCAAACACAGGGTCTTCAAACAAGACTTTATCTCTCTCTTCCTTAAACAAAGCAAGATGGTTTTATATTTTATGATTAATAATTCCAACAGACATTATCGCCGGTGCTTCTGGGCCTATTTGAGTTGTCTGCTGTTTCTGCTGCTTCCTGCTCAATGTGTTTTATTTCCCCATAATGACTGGTGATTTTTTTTTTTAATAAGAATAATCTTTTTTAATATTTTATTCATTTGACACACAGAGAGAGAACACAAGTAGGCAGAGAGGCAGGCAGAGAGAGGGGAGAGGCAGGCTCCATGCTAAGCAGAGAGAGCTAGATGTGGGGCTCAATCTCAGGACCCTTGAGATCATGACCTGAGCCGAAGGCAGAGGCCTTAATCCACTGAGCCACCCAGGCGCTCCATGACTAGTGATTTTTGACAGTGTGTTGGGCCCTGTATTTTAAAAATTATTTGCAAGAATAATTTGAGACTTAGCATGATAACATCTTCTTCAAAAAGGATTTTCATTTGTCTCTGCCAGATACCTGAGGTGCTATCAGTCTAGCTCCAACTCAAACCAAGTTCAATGTTCAAGGTTGCCTGGACCATCCACCTGACAGAAAGGCAGAAGGAAACTCTGTGCAGGGATTGGTTTATTGATGATTCACCTTATCTAAAGCTGCAACTCTTTGGGATCTCAGTTTAAAGAGAGGGTGATACAAAATAGTTCATAAGACATTTTTAAGTCATGACTACTTCTGGCCTTTGGACTTTAGTGTGATAAACTGATAGCCCACTAACTTGTAAAAATATAATGGAAGATTCAGGAATCATATATAATGTACATACATAATATATCCTACTAAGGGCACTTGTTCTTCCCACTGAATAAAAGCCTCTACCCCTTCCCTTGCCTTTTTCAGATGTTTTCTCTGTCCACACCTTCTCACTGAGGCCTTCCCCAGACATCCTATTTGAAACTGTAAACTATCTCATTCCCATACTTCTTTTTTTTTTTTCTCACTAAACTGAAGCAGGTAAAATTTTATTTGTTCCAGGTACAGAACTCTTAAAATAATCATTCCCATACTTCTTAATTTCCCCTGTTCTTTCCTCCATCTTCCTCCATCATTTTATATACATTATATACCTTGGCTCTATTTATGGCTGCCTCCCCAATCTTGATGTATCTGTTTAACTTCTAGATTCCTTAGTTATAAAATAGAACTAAGAAAACTATCCCACCATTCTTCATATGGCTGTTTCACATATAAGTGTAGTAATAGATCAGGAAGAGATTCTAAAAAATGATTTTTTGGAAAAAGGAATCAAATGAAAATTCTAGAACTGAAAATTAAAACATCAAAAAGAATCTACTGGTTGGGCTTAACAGTAAAATAGAAAGAACAGAACAAAAATCAGTGAACTTTAAAATAGTTCAAACAATGGTAGAAATGAAGAACAGAGAGAAGAGAGATTAAAAAAAAAAAAAAAAAGAGCAAATCCCCAGAGACCTGTGGACAATATCAAAAAGGTCTAATATATGTGCAATTGGAGTCACTGCAGGAGAAAAGAGAAAAAAGGGCGGCAAAGAGTATTCGAAAAAAGAATAGATGAAAAACATCACAATTAGGAGAAAGATGTAAATTTACAGATTTGGAAAAGAGAGCAAACCTGCACAAAATAGATTTAAACACACACACAAGCACAGGCATATGAGTGTCAAACTGTTAAAAATGAAATTTGGAGAGAAACATCTTGAAAGAACCAAGAGACTTCTACAAATTCATTCCACACCAAGTAAAATACTGCAACCAAAGTTTAGAGAGCTTGGAGCACTGGGGAAAATTTTTCACTGGAAGCACTGCTGCTTTTCACTATGGAACACATCAGGTATGCCGGGAGCTCACTGACAGTGAGTGTCAGATGAAATAGAGTTGGCTGGCTGGAGAGGACATTAACGGCCCTTTGGTTGGGCAAGTCTCCCAGGGAAACAGGATGACACAGGCTCGCTGAGGGCAGAGAGACTTTGACACAAATAATTCTAAAATCAGGGAAAGAGAGAAGTGAGATCCTCATGGTGAACTTGCGAACGGCCTGACCAGAAAGTCTGGTGCTTCTTGGAGCCAGGGGAATTTCTGAAGAAGAATTAGAGGAAAGAAAATTGGGGGAGATGGGGAAGACCCAGAAGAGTTTGATTATCTGCCAGCATTTGTTTCCTTTGTGATTTTCTTCCCTCACACTGTGATCTAACCCTTCTCAGGATGGGTAGGTCTCATGAACAAGTGCTTTGAAAAGGAAGGAGGCATATTATGCTTTCCCTTCCTTTTCATGAATACATCACAGAGTTCTAGAGGTAGCTGTAGACAGATCAGCTTTCCGGGGAAGGGTTCTTAACTTGTTTTGGCAGATGTGGTGTCTTTCGTTTGTGGAGGATGATTTTAATGTCTGAAAACAAATAAATAAAACTCCCAAATGTAAACCCAAAGTTTGCGGCTTGTAATTATGGTTTCCATGCTAGGCTAGAAATGAGGTTATGGCTTGTGATATAAACCTCTTTTCCTCTTTTTGTTCCCCCACCCACCCATCATTCCCTCACCATCTTTGTGCTTTAGGATCAACATCCCCGTGAGAAGGGAGGAGTAGAGCAGTCCAAGCAGTTGGTGCAGTTTGGGTGCCTGATGTGGAGGCCAGGGCCCAGTGGCAGGTCCCAGGGCTGCACACCGATGGGAAAGGTGCAACCTCCCAGCATCACGGCAAGTCTTCCAGGCCTGTCTGCAGCCCTTCCTGTAAGCAGAGGCCTTTTCCTGTGTTTGAACTCACCACCAATGGCCGTCCTACCAAAGGTAAACAGCAACAGTCTAAGAAAACTACCCTTTCTCCAAAAGAAAGCTTTTAACTTTTCTTTTGGAGGAGGCAGAAGGAGGTTGTTTGAGGACTGGGTGGAGGAGGACAGGGAGGAGGTGAGACCAGAGGAAACACAGAGTGACCCCAAGTCCTGCCCTGTGTGTTTTTTTTCTTTTCTTTTCTTTTCTTTTCACCTCCCTCATTATTTTTGGCTGGCTCCTTTGTGCAGGCTGCCTTCTATTCACTGGCAGCTGCTTTGAACATCAGTCATGTCAGGTCATCTGCCAAGCTGTGCGCCTCTGGCCACATCACTCTGAGGCCTCCGGTTTGTCAGCTTCAAAGTGCCTCACAAGTGGTGACCTGCCTACTTTGAGGTGAGTGTTGAAAAAAGGGGAAGCCTGGAAAAACTCGTGACACCTCTGGAATTAAGGCTGGAAGCTTCTATCTCGCTTTTCAGAAGAACAAACCAGGACCAGTGCGCCTGGGTGGCTCAGTCGGTTGAGCATCGGACTCTCGGTTTCCACTCAGATCATGATCCTGGGTCCTGTTACAAAGCCCCGCGTCAGGCTTCTCACTCAGTATGCTCAGTACGGGGTCGGAGTCGCTTGAGAAATTCTCTCTTCCTCTCCCTCCCCCTGCTTGTGCACTCTCTCTGAAATAAGTAAAATCTTTAAAAAAGAGAGAGAGTGAAGAAATCAGGAACAAAGAAGAGCAGTGTAGCCCACTGCCAGGCCTTGTGGCCAGTAAGTGGAAGGATGGAGAGCCAAATCTTATGTCTAATCCCAAAGGGGGTCTTCCTGGTCCTTGCATTTGTTTGTTTTTTTTTTAAATAAATAATACATTTTAAAAAAGATTTTACTTATTTGAGAGAGAGAGAGCAAGAGAGAACGAGACACAAGCAAGGAGCAGGGGTAGACGGAGAAGAAGCAGACTCCTCACGGAGCAGAGACCCTGATGTGGAACTCGATCCCAGGACCCTGGGATCATGACCTGAGCCTCAGGCAGACACTTAACCAACTGAGTCACCCAGGCGCCCCTGGCTCTTGCATTGAAAACCATGTTTCTCAAGGCATCTTAGCCTCCTCAAAGGTGCCTTGGGGATGATGACATTAGAGAGGGGATGGGGGAAGGCAGGGTGAAAGAGAATGCCTAGTGGCCCCTCCAATGGAGCTGCTTCTCTTTGGTCTCATTCATTCACTCAACAAATATGTATTGAGCAAGTTCTTTGTTTCAAGTGACTTCTAGACACTAGAGATACAGCAATGAACTCAGAAAGTTTGGGTTTCCATAAAATTTGTAACCTGTTGTCTGTACTAGTCTCTAAGTAAGGTTATGTTTTCAGTAAAATGGTTCTGTTAATTCAAAAAACAAAACAAAATATTTCCCATACCTAGATTTCAAAGCATTAACTGATATTCATCAAACACTCACAACATTAAGAGATTTTGCCATTACATACAACAAATTAGCTGCTAATCTTCCAACCCCAGGTAAGGTGAAATCTATTTAAAAAAAAAAACAAAAAACCTTAAAAGAGAATTTGCCCCACACAGCATCATCTCCACTCACTGACAAATGTAGGAGAGAAATAAAGAAACTAACTGATGGTACAGATGGTTAGCTGAACTCTTATAGTCTGTAATATCCACACCAGGGGTCACTAGTAGATTTTCCTCTCAGGTACCCCAGGCAGAATGCAGTCAGTATTTGAATACTTTAAAGCTGACCCCCTTTGGTGGTGGGCTGGATGTGGATGTGGCAGTTAATAGCCTTGCTGGGTTTCAGAGTTGAACTATGATTGCTACCAGCAAATATTCCCACCTGGGATTTGGGGTTTGAAAAAAAGTAAACTAGCAACATCCCTAGTGCTAATGTATTAATTATCTTTAGGGTGTAACAAATTTCCCCCAAACCTAGTGGCTTCAAAAGCACAAATATTAAATATTTCACAGATTCTATGGGCCAGGCATCAGGAAGAACTTAGCCGAGTGATTTGGCTCAGGAGCTCTCAGGAGCCTGTCATCAGAGTGGGGCATCAGAAGGCTTGACTGGGCTGGAAGGTCCACCATCAAAATGGTGCATGCATAGGGCTGTGAGAGGAGGCCTCAGTTTCTCATCGGGTGCCTCTTTCCACAGGTTACTCAAGTGTCCTTATGACATGGCAGCTAGACTGCTTCCCCCAGAGCGAGCAATCTAAGACAGAGTGAACGAAGAGGAAACCTTAATGCTTTTTATGACCAGTCTTCTAAGTCCTTCCCCAGCACATGTGCTTATTTTGTTTTTAGAAACAAATCACTAAGTCTAAGTGATTAGATCTCCAAGGATGGAAAATTGGGTTTCATCTTCTCTTAAAAAGAGGAATATCGAAGCCTTTATAGATGTATTTTAAAATCATCAAATTTAGGTTCCTTTCTCATATAAAATTAATTTTTTACAGAATCTTAACACAAATCAGCAGTTTCATCTGCTAATACTTCCCTATAAATTTTATTTATTTTTCCCCCAAATATGTTTATTTTTTCAGTGTTATAAGATTTATTGTTCATGCACCACACCCAGTGCTCCATGCGATACGTGCCCTCCTCAATACCCACCACCAGGCTCGCCCAACACCCCATCCCCTCCCCTCCAAAACCCTCAGTTTATTGCTCAGAGTCCACAGTCTCTCATGGTTCATCTCCTCCTCTAATTGCCTATAAATTTTAAAAGCAAAACCACCATACCATTATCATCCCTCTCAAATTAATAATTCCTTACTATCTTTTAAAAACAATGTTTTCAGTTCTAAAATCTTAAAACCAAGAGATTCCACATCAAAATTCAGATTTCTTTTTTTTTTTTTTAATAAGATGATGCAATCCCATTAGGCCTATGTTCTCACATAGTCACAAAACACTTTAGATGGGACGTGGACCCTTCAATTTGCCATGCTCCCTACTATACCCTCTTCTATTCTATACCTCTTCTAAATCAGGGGGCACTGATTTGTGGTTCATTTAATATCTGGGTTTATCACTGGTCTAGGTCCAAGGAGGCTGAAAGGTGTGGCAATGGCATTGAGGGAAAAGCCTGACCACCAGTATAAGTCGGGTCCCAGAAGATCAGGAAATGAGACACGGTGTAGGTTTTCATAGAATAGTAGCAACCCTTGGGTCTTACCTATGTAGGGCTGTAGAGATGACCAAGGGTAACCAGAGATCTGGGCGTTAGTCAATATGGTCTTGGGGTATTTGGTGGATATTCCTATACAGAATTTGAAACTGAGGGCCCAGAGCCCGGAGCACAATCAGCCACCACTGAGGGTACCACAAATCAGTCAACATATATCAAGTCTCAGTGCTTTTCCTAGGACTGTGAAAGTTACAACCCAAGGAAGGGCCTGAGAGCCATGAAAATTGATATAGAATTGTTAAGCCGGCTTTATTCTATTTAATTCAATTTATAAATAGAAAGAGAGTTATTTCTTGTTCCTTGTGTGCCACAGGCATGAACAATTTTAGGATGCCTGGAGAGAACCTGTAGATGGAGAAAAAGGCCTCTGTGACCATTCTGGAGGAAGGCTGAAAGGATGAGCTCTGTGGAATTATGGAAATGAATACTGGAGGTGAAGGCTTGCCCAGCTCTAGCAAAATAATGAACCCACAGTTTCTTTTTAACACAACTACTGCCATTCCTTAAATTAACAATGCCCATTTGCTTGTATCAGACTTCTGGAGCTCAGAACGCACTTTCCCATAGAAAGCACATGTTCCTTGGTGATTAAGTCCACAGGTCAGTTCATAAGACCCATTATATGCCGGAAATAAATCCTAATGCTATGAATCTGTCACCTAACAGACTTCCTCAGAAAACTTCAGCCTGGATTCTAACACGGAATACCTAGAGCACATTTCCCCCAGCCCCAGTAGTTCAAACACTGAGTTCTACTCCATCCCTCCAACTCGCCCCCTTGCCCCCCGGGCCAGGTCCGATGCCACTCGTTTTCACGAACAGCATTAGGTGTATGCTAGAGGAGAAGGAACTATGCCGGGTAAATGTTAAGAAATTTAGGCATGGGGATTCACCTTAGGCCAGTGACAGCAAGACAAGCAGACCGGGTGGAGCAAGGCAGGTAGGTACTCAGCTTTGGAGGCTCTGGAAATTGAGGATGAGGGTGGGGACATGGTAGAAGTTGTTGCCGCCATTCAGGAGTATGACTTTTTCTTAAGTCAGCTGTTTGTGTGCCAGGCACTATCGATATCCACTTTCCAACATCCTCATGTCAAACAACATATCAGCACAGCTCTCAAATCCTACCATCCCATGACCCCTCCAGGCGTTACCATGCCCACCAGCATCTCTGGATAGGCTCTTAACGGCACGATCAAATTGAGACTTCACAACGGTTCATCTGCTCCCACTCTTGCCCCTCTAAAATCCATTCTTTGCACAGTGACCACAATATGGTTTCTGAAATGCAAGTCTGATGATGTCATTTCCCTTTGTAAAAGCTCCAATGGTTTCCTCTCCATCTTAGCATCAGGTCCAGAATATAAACTCAGACGTAAAGGGCTGCTCCCTGCGTAAGCTGCCACCGCCCCATCTTTGGCACATGCCTGCTCAATCTTCAGGTCTCAATTTACACGTCATTTTCTTAGGAGGACCTTCCAGGGCCTTTTGTCCAGATTTAGTACTGGACCTCAAGCTCTCCTAATTCCTCTCTTTCCTCTTCAGAGGACTGACCACAACTGTAATTATTTACATGTTCAGGTACAACCTGTTCAATTTGTTTGACGTGTCTCTCCTCTACCAGGCAGTGGAATCAAGAAGTACACCAACCACATCTAGCACGGGGTCTTCTGGTCCGTAAGACACACTAAATGACTGCAGAAGGAGCCTCTGTGCCATGCATTTTTACCTTTTACGTTATAAAGCATGTTACTCTCCAATATGAAGGCCATTCACTGAGATTTTACAATGTGATAGGAAGTGTTCGTTCAGAGGGCAGGGCAAATTAGAATTGGGGTTCAAGGCCAGAATTCCCTGGGTTTGAAATCTTACTCATCATGTGATGGGGAAGGAGAACTTCTCCATGCCTGTTTCCTCATCTATGAAAAAAAAGACAAGGGAAAAGACAGTAAGAGCACCTACTTCATAGGGCAGTCTGATGACTGAGTTATGACATCTAATGTGTTTAGAACAGGACCTGGCGCTTGGTGAGTATGTGAAAGATGTTAACTATTCCTCCCAATACTATGAAAACTAGGTATTATGTTATTATCCCCCTTGTCAAATGAGGAAATTAGAAGCATAAAAAAGACTTTCTTCAATAATTTGTTTAAATAAATCCTTCATATAATTTTTGCATGCAGAAAAAAAACTAAAAAGAAAGAAATGAATGTTTTCGTGTTCTGAGACTTGAGACTTGGACAATGTTGGGGCTTGGCATATGAAGAGAATAAATCAAAGATACAAGGGAAGGATGAAGGCAGTTTCGGGGCCAGGACTAAGCCCGCTCTTCTATGCACTCATATGATGAAACTTAGCATGTCCACGAGAAGCTGAGAGGGGGAATGTGGAAGGGAGCGAGGGAGTCAATGGAGCCTGACTCAGACCAGCATCTCCAGGCTGCAGGAGGGAGTCAGAGCTCCGGCTCTCAAGCCCGTCCAAAGCTGCTCAGGGGCTCTGCCAGTATTTACAAGGGCAACACGTCCTCAAAATGAATTTATTTGAATTAAAAAAATCTATGCCATGCATCTCATGTGAGAGGAAGGAAATGTCAACAACCAAAAACAAACAAAACAAAACAAAATAAAGCAAAAAGGTTGTGAATCACTTATGGACAATCATCCTAGAGAGAGGTGATTCGTGTATCAGACTTTTTAAAAGAAATCTGGCAAGGACAGCCCACTTGTAATGGTCCCAAACTAGAAACCATCCAAATGTCCATCTGTGATAGAGTGGATATATTAATTGCGGTATTGTCACAAAATACTCTCTAAAGCCTTTTTTTTTTTTTTTTAAGATTTTATTTATTTGGCAGAGGGAGAGAGAGATCACAAGTAGGCAGAGAGGCAGGCAGAGGGAGAGGTGGAAGCAGGCTCCCTGCCGAGCAAAGAGCCGATGCGGGGCTCGATCCCAGGACCCTGAGATCATGACCTGAGCCAAAGGCAGAGGCTTTAACCCACTAAGCCACCCAGGAGCCCCAAAATAAAATACTCTCTAAAAACATGAATGAATGAACCACACCTGCACTCTACAATAGGGGTGAATGTCACAAATATTGGGGTAATGAAACCCAAAACAAAACTACAACCTGATATCATCTATTATGTAAATTCAAAACCAGGTAATTCACATCTATATCAGGTGAGAGATGTCAGGACCATGTAACCCCTGAAGAGAGGTAGTGGCTGGAATGCCACAGGGTGGGAGTGGGGGGTGACCTTCTGTTTCTGTTACTCAGATATGTTCATTTTGTGAAAGCTCACTGACATACACTTATTTTTGCTGTAACATGCATAAATGTATAAATGCCCATATGCTATATTTTAGTCCACCCTTTGTTTCCTCACCCTCCATGATTGCGGTCAAGTTAGTCCTGGGGTCAATAGATAAGCCCAAAGTTCTGGATAAACAGAAGTTTGGAGAAGTACCAAAGAGGATGCTTGCGAACTGGGAACCCATTCTGCGTAGAGCTCCTATTTCTGTCGTGTTGGTTGTGACTCTTGAGTCACTATCTTGGTCTCACTCAATTTTATATCTTGGTTTTTCTTCTTCTTCTTCTTTTTTTTTTTTAAGATTTTATTTATTTATTTTACACAGAGAGAGAGAGAGAGAGAGATCACAAGTAGGCAGAGAGCAGGGGGTAGGGGGGGAAGCAGGCTCCCTACTGAGCAGAGGGCCCGAGTTGGGGCTTGATCCCAGGACGCTGAGATCATGACCTGAGCTGAAGGCAGAGACTTTAACCCACTGAGCCACGCAGGTGCCCTTTGGTTTTTCTTCTTGTCCTTCTTGGTTCTCGCAGTCCTCTTTCTACTGAATCTCCACACCATTCAGTGCCATGTGGGGCTTACCTGAGAGCTGAGTGGCCGAGTCATATTCCATATCTATACACGTGTTCCCTCAGTTGTCTGGGGTACGCACATCCATTCCCTTCCAGTCAAAACCCGAAGAAGCCCTGAGACAGCGGGGCAGGAAGCTTCACTTGAGTGGCCTGGTTAGCAACCTCTCCTGTGAAACCGAACAGCAGGGACTCAGGAGTTTC
>JAQQSY010002321.1:0-13755 GCA_028646535.1 Procyon lotor
TTGAACTAATCCTAATCAGAAACAGTGTAGAGAATTTTGGCAGTTGCAGCCACAGCACACAGGCAAGAGGAAATGCCTTAGCTGCTGGGTCTAAGGCCAAGCTTTAATACCCCACAGGTCTCTGGTGTCCATCATGAGGTTGGGATAATACTCCCAAGGGCATAATTCTCTCATTCATGCACAAATAAGGAAATAGGCAGAATAAATGAGAAGCCCATGGGTGGCAAGTGAAAGCAGAGAGCGCTTAAGGTTCTCCAAAGCGGTTTTTTTTTTTAAAGATTTTATTTATTTATTTGACAGAGAGAGAGATCGCGAGTAGTCAGAGGCAGGCAAAGAGAGAGGAGAAAGCAGGCTCCCTGCCAAGCAGAGAGCACGATGCGGGGCTCGATCTCGGGACCCTGAGATCATGACCTGAGCCAAAGGCAGAGGCTTTAACCCACTAAGCTACCCAGGTGCCCCTCCAAAGCGTTTTTTGATAGGGATTAGATTACTAGGTATGAGGATGACTCCCTAGTCATAGCATAAAGGAGTAAAGCAATCCTAAAAAATTAGATGTCCACATCTTGCAATATCCTATAAGACCTCCAAAACTTCTCTTTTTCAGGGAGAGAAAATTGTTAGATATTAGACTCTTGGTTTTCAGAGATAGTTTTTCTTACCTCATTACCAAGATGTTCAGAAGGGAGCTGTCCTAATTGTCAGAACATATAAAGAGAACATTTACATTTTGAATTATAGTGGACCCTCCCGGGATTTTTATTTAAAGTTTTTCAACTTGGCAATTAGGGTACACAAGAATAGGTAGGATCCTCAGTAAATTCTTGAGGCATAAGAGTGCAGGTATATTGTTGGTTTTCCCAGGTGAAGGCAAGCAAATGTTAGGATTCCTTATGAAGGAATACTAAAAAAGCTGAACATGAACTGATGATTGTGAGATACTGGGTGCTGGAAGGAATAGCAGACAAGACAGTGTTAGGATTTCATGCCAAAGAAGTGACAATAAAATTGACAATTTTATTGAGAGATCTTAAACTAACCAATATCTTTTCCCATTTGTTTTTCTTAATGGCCAAAATGGGAGTACTACATGGACTATAAGAAGTTGTTTGTCTAATAAACTTTGGAATATTGGGCAGAGCCTCTCAAATCTTTCTGGGTTTAGAGGATATTGAAGAATCCTAGGGAGGGACATGAAGGGATCTATTACTACTTTGAAGGGTTCTATACCCTGCATGAACTGATGGAAGTTTTTGCCCCCAAATAAGGAATTTTTATCTAACAGTTGATTTAGATCTTCAGTTATATAAATGGTAAGTTGAAGGGAAAAAGAAATTCAGGAAGGTTAGACAAAGCCCAAGGGGACATACACATGAAGGGTAGGACTTGCAGACCTGTAGAAGCAGTCCTTCGATGGCACAGTGAATTCTGATAACTTAATTCATGAGAATATCCCTCCCTAACAGATCTATTTGGGTGGTAGAACTGCAAAGGAAGTTCTTTTGAGCTTTAGAGGTCCCACAGAAATGGTAAGAGGTTGAGGCAAAGGAAATCATGAGGCAAATTATCAAAACCCACCAATGTTAAACTCTCATGACTCCAAGGAAGGGAGACAGGAAATGAAGAGCTAAAAGTGGAATGTGTTGCCCCTGCATCACTGAGAAATTTGATAAGGTGCCCTTTAACTTGGAGGGCTATTTTCTCTTGTGAGTTTAGTGGCAGTCAAGGGCAGTAGGCATTTACTTCCATGGAGGAGCATCAATAATATTCTGATGTGGAAGGTACTTGGGCTTTTTCCCTCCTCTTGCGGGAAGAGAATCCTAGGCTCATTGTCCTTTTTTCCTTACAATATTGGCAAGTGTCTTGATCTAGGAGAATCTGTAATTCTGGAGCTTGCCACAATTTAAAATTTTCAGGTTTTTCTGTTTTAATTGCAATGCCTTAAGATTGCATTGTGTATTTTCCAAGTTTTAGGAAATGCTATCTTTAGAATGCTGGGGTAATATCTGGACCACAGACATGACTGTGTTTTGCCAGTTAATATTATTGTCCTGTAATGTGTCATGGAGCTCTGGTCTGAGACCATTTACAAAGCTTATGGGAAGTCAGTTCTGGCTCTGCATGTCCTTTCTATGTTGTCTCCAATTAATGGTGATAGCTAGAGTTTCAACTCTTTGTTGATTACAATTTTTAATACATGACCAGGGATAGACCTTAGGGATGTCCCCTAGTTAATTTTCTCTTACTTCTTTTAGTTTCTAGTGGGAACCAAATAGTCTGAGGCTCTTGAAGGTCTTAGGAAAAATGCTATCTGACTTTTTAAACCAAAGGGAAGCATCTTGAAGCCCAACCAATAGGTGGATAATTGATACAAATTTTAGAATCCTACAGAATATGCTCCTAGTATAATTCTAAATTGTTTGGTAAGCCTTCCTTTCCTTTTGGAGGTCAGAAAGTAGTTGGTGGTGGCACGTAATTTGGATCAATAACAATATTTAAATATCTCTTCTGTCAGCCTCACTTGGAATGGTAGGGGCTAAGCTTCATCTGCAAAAGATGGTGGCGTGGTTATGGTTACAGAGTGTTTAGGGGCTGGGGGCAGAACTGATGAAGGATATTCTGGGGAAAAGGTTAGAGAGGGCTAGGAGAGGAATACATGAGTGCCATGGATGAGGCTCTACACAGCTCAGAAAAGTTTTTTCTGAAAACATTGTTTAGGAGCCTCAATAGTTTGAGGGAGGCTTGAATTATTTAGTCATTTTTCACCTTTGAACCAAGAAAAATAAGCAGATCATTTTGTGTCCAAGATTTTTGTTCTTTTATTCCAGGGCAGGGCTCCTTTTAGGTGGACTAATTTGAGGATACCCTAGGAACCCCAATGGGGTCATTACAACTCAGGAAAGTATAGTAAACTTTGGCCAGAGAGAAAGAAAGTAGGTAGTAGTAAGGCTATAGTCATCAAGCATAGAGTCAGCAGGAGTTTGAGGAAGAGGGTGGTTTTCAATCAACTAAGAAGATCCCTTGTTCTTGACTAATGATATCTTTACACATATCAACGGATAGGCCTGAGACTCTAATCTAGCTTCTGTTTGCCTGTGAGTCTAACTCAACTTTTAGAGTACATTTGACTTTTAAGAATCAAAATCTGTTCTCACCATGCTTCAGTGGGTATTTATGTAGAACACTGGGATTTGAAATCAGACTCACCACTGGATACCCAAATAAGCAAGCAGCCTGAAGACAAAAGGTCTTGGTGCATGCTGAGAGGTCTAGCTGTCATGTCTGAAGATCTGATAGTGGTTTTGATTCAGATCTGAGTCACAATACCAAGAAATTTGTTAAAGAGAACCAGAGCTAGACACTAGTTAAAGTGGTAAAGAAAGATTTTATTCAGAAAGTATTGCAACAGGGAAAAAGAGACTTCAGTATCGAATTGAGCTCAATTCCAAATATAAGGACAAGTGGGAATTTATAAACAAAGAGTTAAGGGGAAGAGATCAATGGATGGAAAATTACTAAGAGGAGACATCCAGGGTAGGGAGATTCTTGCTAAACTCACTTAATAGGATTCTTAGTGAAGGCATGCCAAGGTGGTCAGATATCAAGGATAGGGGACTCTCTAAATCAAAGTAGCAGGATTCTTACTAGGAATGGACTCAGCAAAGATAGATGTGAAAGTCCAAGGTCAAGTCCTAGCTGAGAAGAGGACAAAGACATTGGCCTGTCTAAAGTTTCATCAAAGAGAGATTCTTCCTCCAACTCCATTTCAACAGATACACCCCTGTTCACATTCCTACTTTGACTTTGTGTTCTATGAACTTCAGATCCAGGCCAATCTGATCTGTGGTAGACTAAAGAATGCAGGACATCTGCTGGCTATATTCTCAACACTGAAAGCACTCGAGGAAGCTATTAAATATCCCTGTTCCATTAGGGTTATCTCCAACATTAGACTGGGTAGATGTTGGCAGAATGGGTATCCCACTGGGTGTATAATTTAAGAAATGCCACATAAAGGAAGGCATACCTTCTATCTACACCTGTCACCACACATTGGGGTCTGGAATTCTATCATAGTGACATCCTTTTATATTAAGGTTATTTTTAAAACCTGCTACACTATTCTCTCCCCCAAACATCCTTTGATCCAAAACACATACAAACCCTTAGTATTTAAAAAGAAATACTATTTCATCTGTTTTATTCATTTGTGTTTCTGTATAATTTGTTTGAACAAAGGAGTCTATGGACAAAAAAGTAAATCAATAAAATAGGTGTATTGCAAATCATGAAATGAAGAAAATCTCCTGGAAGCCATGCCAACTCCAATTAAAATGGACTGCTGAGGTTCTGTAAAAACAATCCTAATGTAGATGTGTACAGAGCTTTATAATTTGGGTAGGTCACATTGCTGAGCCAGAACCAACGAACCAACCAACCAACCAACCAACAAAAACAAGAAAATGAGCTTTGGAGCTAGGTCCGGTGGTTTTCAACCATAGGCCATAATACCCCTCTTAGGAGGTATATAAAAAATCATGGAGGATTATTAGGTTGGCTGTTACAGACATTGTAAGTCTTAGAGAAGGGGAGCTAAACCTCCTGCCATGCCCAGGACTCCACAGATCACTGAGCCTGGTGTTGGGCAGTTACTTCTTCACTATTGCCACACTACACTGCTCATTGCCAGGTGCCAGCTTTGAAGTTCATGTCTTCAGAATCTCTTGTATCTACTCTTCCTTAATATAGTCATTATATAGACACTGTAGTAACTCCCTCTTAGCTGCTCCCTCTTAGCAGCATCACTCTTCCCTACCTATACCATCGCTGACATGGTTCTCCATGACTTCAACATCCCCTGAGATGAAGCATCCAGTAGGCATTGCCTCTTGGGTTGTACTCTATCCACACTTCTAATAAAAGGTCAATTCTTACTCCTCATCTATCTTAGTTAATGTGAGTCCATCATCTGGTACAGTTCACTCCTTTCTTGAACCATTGCCCTTACCAACTAGAAAGCATCACGCTTTCTTGGATTTCCTCTCTTGTTACTGACTGCTCTTTCTCTGATTACCTCACTTATCCTTTCTCATTTTCCTAATCTTTAAACATCCTGTGCCCAGGGCTGAATCTGAGACTTTTCTTCTATCCACACTCCCTCTCTAGGTGCTTTTACCAGTCTACTGACTTTACCATCTGTGCCCTGAAGAAACCAAATATTGTACTTCCAGTCTAGGCCTCTTCCCTGAATGCTAGACTCATATAACCAATTATCTACCTAACATCACTATTTGCATGCTAATATTCATCTTTATCATAGCATGCCCAAAACCAGATTCTTGAATTTCCCCCCAAGCTGGTTCTCCCATCTCAGGAGATGGTAATTTTATTCTCGCATTCTTTCAGGCCAAAAAGCTTCAAGCAAACTCTGATTTCTGTTTCTGTTCCATTCTCCATCTGATCCACTAGCAAATTTGTCAATGCAATACAAAATATAAACAAAAACCCAAGTACTTTTCACCATTACTGCTACTGCCATCTTGATCTAAGCCACTAACACATCATTAACCTGGATTGCCAAAAAGTTTCTCTACTGGTCTCTATCTTCTCTATCTACAGTCTATTCTCAGAATAACCAGAGCAATTTTCATAAGTGGAAGTCTCCACCATTTATTTGACTAGTCCAGTTTGGGTTCTTTCCCCCTGTGAACTCACCTTCTTTCTTTTCATTTAGTTCTTGATATCTAGCTTTCAGATTTTAATTGGTTGTGTTTTTACAGGTATTAGTCTAGGTGGTTCATTTTCCCAAGTAGATTACATGATACCTGAATGCAGGAATCACTTGTTACATTTGTGTCCTCCATTAGGGTTATGTAACAAAATGTAGGGTGTCTATATGTTTGCCAATTAAGTGAAATAACTGAAGTTTAAATATGCTCTTGATATTCTCGATGGACATGTCTTTTTAAAAAAAGACTATTTATTTGAGAGAGAGAGAACATGAGTGGAGAGAGGGTCAGAGGGAGAGGGAGAAGCAGACTCCCTGCTGAGCATGGATCCAGACATGGGGCATGATCCAAGACCCTGAGATCATGACCTGAGCTAAAGGCAGATGTTTCACGGACTGAGCCACCCAGTGCCCCTAGATGGACATGGCTTAAGCTCCTGGATTTCCATTATTCTAAATATAATTCTAGCATAGCATTTCTCCCATAAAGGATGGTAACATATAAGAAAAATAAAGATTAATCCTTAAAAACTCTCAATGAGGGGCGCCTGGGTTGGTTAAATGACTGCCTTCAGCTCAGGTCATAAGGATCAAGTCCCTCTTCAGGCTCCCTGCTCAGAGGGGAGCCTGCTTCTCCCTCTGACCCTCCCCCCTCTCATGCTCTCTCTCTCTCTCTGTCATTCTCTCTCTCTAAAGTAAATAAATAAAATCTTTTTAAAAAAGTCTCAATGATTCTCTAAATACAGGATGTATTTTCTATAAATCTATTGAAAAAATTTCACCACTACCATACCTAATCTTGCAGCATGTAACTCTAGTGGGGCTGAAGCTGAGCTGAGCTGATTCTAACAAAGTGGAAGTAATGATGCAAGGATACCTGCTGAGTGTCTCTTTAATTGTGTTTCTCTTGGAAGTAACACATTTCTTGAACCAGCTTTAAAATGACTCTAATTTTCTCTAATTTTTTTAAGTTGGGTAAGCATATCTTGTCAATCAGAAAATCCACAGAAGTCATCTCTGAAAACCTTTTTCTTGTTTCCTCATATAATGTATTGGACACCCATTCATATCATAAATCACAAGTAGAAACTATTACTTCAAGGCTTCATCCTCTAATGTAACTAGCAATTTTGTTTTTCTTCTAAAAGTCCTAAATCTCACTGATTGCTTCAATTTTTATCCTCTCTCATCATCAGCAATAGCTGACATCTTTAATTTTTGATCCAGTTTTCAAAATAAAACACTGATTTACAATCGCATATGTGATGACTAAGACAGAACAATGTTTTGCTAAGGATGTGCAAGGATAGGCCAGGCTCAGTGACTTGCTACATCTCCCCCAGTTTATGTAATTTTGTGCCTCTAGGAAATTACAAATCACTCTGTTAGTCTATGCTTCTAAGGAATACTGGAGACAACCCAAGCCACATCTGTTAGTACCAGGAAACAAAGGTGTATAATTGGGTAGTCAGTTTAAAAGCAGAAATTTAGTAACAGACACACGCAGAGATGTTCAACATCAGTAATCATCAGGGAAAGGCAAATCAAAACTACAATGAGATACTGCTTATACCAGTCAGAATGGCAGGTATCAAAAAGACAAGAAATAACAAATGCTGGGCGCCTGGGTGGCTAGGTCGGTTAAGCAGCTGCCCTCGGCTCAGGTCATGATCCCAGGGTCCTGGGTCTGAATCTCATATCGGGTTACTTGCTCATCAGGGAGCCAGCTTCTCCCTCTGCCTGCTCTGCCTGCAGCTCCCCCTGCATGTGCTTGCTCTCTCTCTCTCAAATTAATAGATTTAGGGGCGCCTGGGTGGCTCAGTGAATTAAGCCTCTGCCTTCGGCTCAGGTCATGATCTCAGGGTCCTGGGACGGAGCCCCACATCGGGCTCTCTGCTCAGCAGGGAGCCTGCTTCCCTCTCTCTCTCTGCCTGCCTCTCTGCCTACTTGTGATCTCTCTCTCTCTCTCTCTGTTAAGTAAATAAATAAAATCTTTTAAAAAAATTAATAAATTTTAAAAATCTTAAAAAAAAAAAAAAGAAATAACAAGTGTTCGTGACAATGTAAAGGAAAGGGAAACCTCAGGCCCTGTTGGTGGGATGTAAGCTGGTGCAGCCGCTTGGAAAACAGTATGGAAGTTCCTCAAAAAACTAAACACAGAAGTACCACAAGATCTAGTAATTCCACTTTTGGGCATTTACCTCAGGAAAATGAAAAGAGTAATTTGAAAAGATATACTCACCCCTATGTTTATTGTGGCATTATTTACAATAGCCAAGGTAAAGAAACAACGTAGGTGTCCATCGATAGGTGAGTGGATAAAGATGTGGTATATGTATATAAAAAAGAATATTATTGGGGCACCTGGGTGGCTCAGTGGGTTAAGCCTCTGCCTTTGGCTCAGGTCATGATCCTGGGATCATGGGATTGAGCCCCGCATCGGGCTCTCTGCTCGGCAGGGAGCCTGCTTCCCCCTGTCTCTCTGTCTGCCTCTCTGCCTACTTGTGATGTCTCTCTGTGCCAAATAAATAAATAAATAAATAAATCTTAAAAAAAAAAAAAATATTAGTCAGCCATAAAAAAAGAATGAAATCTTGCCGCCTAGAGGGTATAGTTGCTAAGTGAGAAATCAGAGAAAGACAAATACCATATGACTTCATTTACATGTGAAATCTAAGAAACAAACAACAAAAGAGAAACAGGCTCAAATATAGAGAACAAAGTAGTGCTTGCCACAGCGGAGGTAGGTGGGGTGGTGGGTGAAATAAGTGAAGGGAATTAAGAGTTACAAACTTCCAGTTAATAAAATAAAGTTGTCACAGGGATTAAAATTACAGCATAGGGAGTATAATCATTATTCTAATAACTTTGTGTGGTGACAGATGGTAAGTACACTTACAGTAAGCACTCTGTAATGTGTTTAACTGAGTCACTATGTTGTACACCTGTAACTAATATGTCAACTATACTTCCATTAAAAATTTAAAAAAAATGAAAAATGAATAAAATCAGGCTTTAAAAAGCTTTACTTCACAAAGGAAATCTAGATCTGAACATTAAGCAATTGTGTCTGAACATCATAATGGCAAAACTATAATAACTAGTGAGCTGGTAGCTGTCTATTTGACAGGGATCTGCAAAACCTGAATTTAAGATAATAGGTGGATATACATTTATAATACATCCATTTTTCTGAGTCTGGGCTTCTGTTTCTTCACTGTAGCTTGAAAGAAAAGGGATTTCTAGGGCAGTGGGTCGCTCTGGCAGTTGAGTGTCTGCCTTTGGCTCTGGTCATGATCCAGGGGTCTGCTTCTCCCTCTCTGTTCCTCCCCCCTGCTTGTGCTCTCTCTCAAACAGAATCTTTAAAAATAAATAAATAAAAAATAAAGAAGAGGGATTTCTGAGGTGTCTCATATTTGCCATCCCCTTCCCTCTGCCACGCTGTCTTTGCCTGACTAACATGGCGCTACCCTTGGCTCCATTAGCTTCCTGAGGAGTCCTTCATCTCCTCATGTCTCTGCCTTCCTCAAGGTCAATGCTGTCCCTGCTTAGGCCTTCTTCTCATTTGATGGAGGCCGAGGATCGCAGTGGAGGCTGGAGAAGCTTGCATACGTGCAAAGTCACAAAGGAGAAAGGAGTGGGACCCTGCTACTGCTGTTAGGTAATGATTACTGCTTTCATAGCCAGCAGGTACTATAGTGTGTGAGGCAGAAAACCATATCTGACCTGGGGCTAAATCCCTCATCAGCCACTCTCTCACTCACATCAAGAGAGCAGCAGTATTTGCAGTGTCTTCCTCCATCGAGGATGCCCCATTCCCTATTTTCTTTCCCAGGAAATACAGTTCTAAACCCCAGGCTCCTGTCTGACCTGTTCCCTCCTGGAAACCAGTCTAAATCCTCCCCATTTCTAGTTAAAGTTTTCTCCCAAGTTCATTTAAGAGATCGGACGGAAATCTGATGTGACAGAGTTTAATAAATTATGGCTATTACTTTTATTATCCATGCATAGAGCCATTCATCAATGATATTTTTTTCCCTCAGTTCCAGGCATAGCCTTAATGTTCTGCTTAGCTTTGTTTAAAAAAAATAGCAGAATATATTAAAAAAGAACAAAGCACATAGCTCATGGTTATCCATAAACATTTTTTCTTAAAGATCCCAGACTTGGTTTCTGTGTCCCAACTTTAAGAAATACACAAAAGCAGGTTATAGGTTTTTTTTTTCTTTAAGACTTTTAAAATTTATTTATGAGAGAGAGAGAATGCGTGGGGGTGGGGGGTGGCAGAGGCAGAGAGAGAGGGAGAAGCAGACTCCCCGCTGAGCAGGGAGCCCAATGCAGGGCTCTATCTCAGGACCCTGGGATCATGACCCAAGCGGAAGCCACCCAGGTGCCCCACAAGAGCAGGTTATAGTTTTCTATAACCAATTATTTTCAATTCAAAAATAATTGATCTTTAGAATTATACCAAATTTTAAACTTTTACTATAAGTAACACAAAGCTTCCTTATTAACATGTTAATTTTTTAAACTTGTAATAAAGATGTCTTATTATTCATGAACTCATTACAGAGTTGTGCTATATATAGCCCATGGGTAGCTGAATAAAGTTCTGATATCTGTAATGCTTATGGCACTAATACTTACATTCTAGATCTATGGGATTTTTCAGTTCCTATTTTTTGTAGTTACGAGTTTATTTTTTTAAGTTTCTTGGCTATTTTGCATATTTTTCTGTTCGACTGTAAAAGGATTGGAAATCACAGATAATTAAGTTGGTTCATAGACAGGAAACTTCCTACACTGATTATGAAAACATCCCAGCAAAATACTAAAAGAAGCACTGGGTTACCTGAAGCCACAAACTCATTTCCTCATGACTAGATGATTAGAAACCAAATAATAAACTTTACAACAGCACAATGTATCCTGATTGGCTTTCTATTACAATTTTAATGGCAACAATTCACTTCGTTTTTACACACCTTATATTTCTCTCTTGTATTTTAGAAATGTATGTAAGCTAATTTTTAAAATGATTTTATTTACTTGAGAGAGAGAGAGAGCACGCGCACATGCGTGAGCTGGAGCGAGGTAGGGGCAGAGGGAGAAGCAGACTCCCTGCTGGGCAGGAAACCCGGCATGATGTGGGGTTCCATCCCAGGGCTCTGGAATCATGACTTGAGTGGAAGGCAGATGCTTAACCAACTGTGTCACCCAGGAGCCCCATATGTAAACTAATTGTAATGATCAACTGCCTTTACATCCATGATTTAAAATACACTGCACTAGGCTCAGCTTCTTCAGAATGGACACTCTTATTCAGCTTTCATTTATTTGATTAGGCATCATTGCCTAACACTGGTAATAAAATGTTATAACAATAACAGCAAAGATAATGACCATGGTAGTATTAGTTAGTCCTGGGCACTTTCCACTATTAAGCACTGATTTGATAGCTTTACAGAGATTAAATTCATTTAACAGATCAGAACATTGAGGTATAGAGAGGCTAAGTAAATTGTTGGAAGTCATGCACCTATGTAGAACCAGTATTCTAATCCAGGCTGTCCACATCCACAGTTGACTTTCAAACCCTCTACCACCACACTCACTGCAGACTGGCTGAGTGTATCAATGAGTCCCAACCTAAATGTGTCCTATTTCCTTTCGGTTCACCGTTGGACCTGTTCTTGGAGTGGGCACTTGACCTTCTCCCTGCATCTCTTATCAGTTTGGATTTTAAATTTCTCATGTACAATATCCCACTCAGTGTGCTCATTCCCTGCTTTATTCTACCGAGGGGTTCCTCAACTTCTTTTACCGGCTTCATCTCAAATGTGATCAACCTTGGCAGGAAGATGGCCACTGGAGTCTTAAATGTCACTCAGTTAACTTCAGATCATTGCAACCCATCTTCAGGCCCAAGAATACTTAATGAGCCTGTAAAACACTTTCATCTCAGTAAGTGGAAAGCTAAAGGGGAGTGTAAACATCGCTGTGGAATAGATGTTTAAACAAAAGGCTTTGTGATAGCTGTTGTGGCCAGTTATTTTACATACGAATTTACTAATGACTGAATTTTCATTCGGGTTGTTGAGTTCTTCCCAATTTGTAGTGACTGCATTATTCCTTGGTATACCATAAATACAAGATGCACTGAAAAAATCTTGAGGATTCCAGTTTGTCATCCTGGGAAGAGTGACACTTTTCAGTAAATTTTAAAAATGCCTTCTGATTATTTTTCTCTAAGGATTCCATAAAGTCACAAGTATCAGGCTCATACAGTGTGGCAGCCTGAATGTTGAACTATAGTGCTAGGGCAGCAGGATAAATTTCTAGTCATCAAGGTCTCACAAAGAGAGTGGGGTAATATTCAGATTTAATCAGAAATGCTGAACCATTCTGGGTGGGAACCAAACTTCCCACCTAGCAATGATAAAATCTCAGGTTGGAGAACTTCCTCCATTTGAGCCCGATGAAACTCTCATCACTGTGCGATTAAACCTCAAAAGATAGCAAGAAATCTAAAGCAACATTAATCCAGTTAAGTTCCATAAAGGCAATAGTCGATGTTTGTCGTCACTGAAGGCATTAAATGAACTAGGGAGAAAAGGTTTCACTCAGTGATCACAGATAAATAACAATATTACCTCACAAAAGTCAACTTATTTCAATTCTTTTATCTTCTTTTTTACTTTAATTCAGTGTAGGGGCGAAGGGGAGGCTGCCCCCAAGATGGGCCACTTTGGCATAAAGATTATTTTGAGTTAAAAGTCATCAAAACAAGGTGCCTGGGTGGCTCAGTTGGTTAAGCGTCTGCCTTCAGCTCAGGTCATGATTCCAGGGTCCTGGGACTGAGCCCTGCCCGGAATAGGGTTCCTTGCTCAGTAGGGAGCCTGCTTCTCCCTCTGCTTGCTGCTCCCGTGGTCGTGGTTGTGCTTGCCCTCTCCCTCCCTCCCTCCCTCTCTCTTTCTGTCAAATAAATAAATAAATAAATAAATAAATAAATAAATAAATCTTAAAAAAAAAAAAAGTCATCAAAACCCAGCTGATGCTAGAAAAGCTCTCTGCCTCTCCAACAACTACCAAAATTTATGTTGGAAAGGAGAGCCTGCACCAGGAAGAGAGCTATTAACAGAGACTCCTTTCACCTAAGAACCTTATCTGCCCAACAAGGCATCCTTTTTTTTGAAAATATCTCCTTTGGCCTTCTTGTTTAATGCTCTTTCTCTCCTTTGTGTCCTCAGTCCCCTACCCCTCTCCTTAGCGCTGGTGAGCTTTATGTTGCCTCACTGTCTTTGGAATTTTGTGTCTGTGTGAATTCCTCACACGTAGACCTATTAAGTTTGATTTTCTCCTGTTAATCTGTCTCATGTCAATTTGATTCTAAGTCCAGCTAGAAGGAGCTTAGGGCAGAGGAAGTTCTTCCTCCCAATATCAGCAAAGAAATTCTAATTATAGAATGTAACAAGAAGGTAGTCCACACCAGTGGAAAATAAGAAATTACTTTTCTTCCACATTAAGTTAATATGGCACAAATATCGACCATATCGACCAAATATCGTCACGAATGTCACATTGATTATGGTATTAAAATATGTTCTCTAATATACCATTAAAGACTTTAAGTATAGGTGATTTGATAGAGATTTTAAAAACTTTTATTAAGGCATAGGATATCCTAAACAAAAAAACTGAGTCTGAAATGTTGAAAATTAAATACCTTAAAAGTCCTTTTGAATTTATAATAAAATGTAAAGTGAACCATTAAAAGTTGGTTAAAACTATCATTTTACTAAGAGCAAAGGTAAACACAGTTTTGCAAAACTTTCTCCATAAAATTTCACACGATATTTTACTAACGATTTTTAGATTAAAGACAATTTTCAAATTATTTCTGAAAAGATGCCTATTGCCAGTGTCTAGTTTCAGTAGCACAGACACAAAAGACTTGTTTCTTTTTTTTTTTTTTTTAATTTTTATTAACATATAATGTATTATTTGCCCCAGGGTACATGTCTGTGAAT